>JAOEFI010000006.1:28524561-28551925 GCA_034621735.1 Anopheles plumbeus
AAGAAACCGTGGCAAAACATGCATCCGCTCCGCTGAAACGGTACTCACACGGGGCTCGCTTCTTTGCGTTCCCAGTTCCCCACAGCTTGGTCACCGGGAGTGTAAGGAAAATTTTGAATAATTGATGGGGTGCCATTACCACCTTATTTTATTTTTATTACCCGCCGTTCGTCGTCAGGATGCGGGGCACCGGTTGAGACAGAAGGAAGGAGCCTTAAAAACAGCGAACCCATACCAACGCACCCTGGCGCACTAATATGCCGAGTCATGCCGTACGTATGCTAAATTGCAGCAATGCAGTAGTCGGACAGAGAACTCCAGCTGCAATGGGGAAAATGGCACACGGAACTAGGGATCGGGTGTTGCTTTCCAAAGTAGTGCCTTCGTCGAGGCGGTAGGACGATTAAGAGATGCATTGCGCTGTTCGTCGGAGACCCATGGGGAACACCGGAGGGCTGAGAAGAGTCCCTCGCCGATGCCATCTGTGGCTGTGGTTTGGCTTTGGTCTGTAGATCGATCGATTAGGCCGCGCATGGCTCACGGTGATCTTTAATGAGAGGTATATTAGTGCGAGCGTACGGAGCCACAACTACTGGCTGTGTAAATAATACGTTAACATTGAAATCGGTACTCGAAAGCGGCAGTAATTAATTCAAGGAGCAGTGGAGCACGATTTTATGCCAGTTTTATTACCAGAGATTTATGATAAGCGCACGGTAGTAAAAGCTGCAATTCATTGAATTTGTTTTATGGACCCAACTGAGCGCACCGGATGTTGCACCGGAGCTTGAAGTGTCTTAAGGAGCCGTTAACGCTGCATATCGATTAATTACTTTTGTGCTGTTACAGCTACAATGTTTGATGATAATTTTAATTGAAATTTAACCAATCATTTGAGCCGCTTCTTCGTATGACGTTCGCCGAGAGAAGATCTTATTTGGTAAACGCTTTCCCTTCGCTGCTCGCGCTTGACCACAGCTTGAAGGAGAAACCTGACAATCGGCAGACGGCATCTCGTCAACTCCCAGAACTGCCGTGTTTCACATCAGAAACGAAAATAAAACGCGATATGAAAGCGATGGCTTTCCCATGGCTAACGGAACCTGCCCAACGTCCGGCGAGAGGGTTTTACATGTTGTGTCGTCCAACGACGGTTGACCTAAAGCAACCAAGCCCCTCCGGCAACAAGCGACGTCAGATTGTTTCTGTCGAAGTTTCTGACCACCCCTCGTTCCAGGACAAATCTGACCCGTCGTCCCTTCCACCCCGCGCGTGCTCGAGATTCTTCCCACGACTTCGATAGGCAAGAAAATATATAAACTATAAATTGAAGTTTACATATCGGTGTGCGGCGTACCGTGGCGAAGAAATGCCGCTTTTTCCCGCTGCTCGCCGGACCGTGGCCAGGAAAGGCTTGCCCGTGCAAGGTTTGTACCTTCTATTCTTGTTTTTTTTGTGCCGTTGTGTGCGATTCACTTTGCCTCGGCCCAAGTTCACGAGGTGGTGACGGGAAAGAACGCGACAACGACAAACGGTGGACGCGCACGGTCCGTGGCCGATGCTAATATGCTGGGTGGGTGTGTCGTACGGAGGAAGAAAATGTTGCCCATTTGCGTGTGGGAATGGAACGATAGGGTGTATCCTAACCTATCTGCAGAGCTACACTCCGGACACAACTTTGTTCTTGAGTGCGGATTCCTTTTTTTTTCTTGTTTCGTTTGATTTCACCAGAGTTCCTTAAGATCTCTCATCCATCATGCCAAGGTCGCGTTTGGCTGACAAAAAAACCTGACAACCGCTAATAACTCCTCGAGTCAGTAAGGATGCGACCTATGGATAAAGAAACCTCCCACCGTGCGTGTGTCAATCGGTCACACAAAGTGGTCAGCTGGGAAGGGGAAAAACAAATAAATGTACTCCGCAAAAACACTTCTATCCGAAAGAGTCACCGAAAATGGTGCTGGTAATCGAATGAAAACATTAACCAATTTAAAATCAATAAAACTGACATAACCCTAAATCATACTCTAGTGAGCGGAGGGAAGGACACGGTGGAGGTGTGGCGGACTTTTTAGCAGTCGTCGAAACGCTGAGACGTCGAAAGTTCCAGTCTGGTCGCAGCGATCGAGCGATGAGATTCGCAAGACAACGGGACGATCTTGTCGGCAAACGGGCGAAAACAGATCGAACGATCGACATTTCAGCCGCACGTCCACGCGAAAACCACAATCATCTCGATCGAGCGCGCCAGGAATGTCGGCCACCGTCTCCCCACCACTGCGGCGCGAAGTGACGAAGAAAGGGCGCGAGAACGGGGCCCATAGGAAGCACCGATCGCGATCTCGAACTCGCGACAAAACCCCCGGCCTCGGCACCGGCCGGGTCGGTTTCGATAAAAGAAAAGATAAACAGAGCCGTTCCCCGTCCATAATTGGCGAAGCTTCGATCCGATCGCGAATCGCAATCGATCCCACAGGCGCGCGCGTAGTCAAGTTGCCAAGGTTGGCCAGAGCCACACGGTGGCATCGCTGCGATGGCAAAAGACAGTTGTCTCCAGCGATGGGCGGTGGGAGAAGGGAGTGAAGACGAAAAGCGACCGAAGCAAAGAAAAAAACAAGGTTAGATTTATGTCTCGATTGTTTTCCCTTCCGATCATGGACAACGAAACCGACATGGACATGGGAGCCGAGCCCGAGATGCGCCTGTGATGTGAGTGCGTGTCGCCGATTGCCACAATTCGCCGGTTTTCCCTGCACCGCCCCCTCCGGGCGGTCCCGGCGCAAGGGTTCGAAAGCGGACGGGAGGATAAATAAAATGTATCAATTCGCATGATAAATTTTTCGCTATTGATTGTTTCCAGTGCTTTCTCCCGTCCTTCAGCCCCAGGATCCTTGGCTTCCTCTCGATCGCGGCCGATCGAAACGGACGGCAAAAACACGTTCTTGGAATCGGGGGAGTTCCTTCCCAGGGGCTGGTCGGGTGGCCCTTCCAGGGTTGAACACAAAAAGGTCCGACCGAACTACCGAATCCCCGCGGCACCGGGTTCGCCGAACAAGACGGTGACAGAACATTACACCGGTCGTGTGACAGTCTAATAAAAATATCACACCAACCGGTTCGCTTTGTTGTTACCGAGGACATCCCGAGCCGGCGTGTCAGGTAGCCCGTTCTGCCAGGACCGCCGTTCGCTTCACGCCCGAACACGAACGTGGGCCCGAACGATCGATCGGGAAGTGTCACGGATTTGATCGGTTGTCAAAACAGTTGCTCAATCATCATCCTGCGTTCGCTCCTGGATCGATGATCGATGATCGATCACAGCGAGCGGCAAGGGCAAGTTGATGCTGTTCCCTGTCAGCTGGGTTTGGTATGGGACCGGCCGCTGACAAGTGCCGGATGATTTAATCGAGTGTTGTAAGCGATCGCTAATCTGTCCCATTTCATATCTCCGCCTTCCAAGAAAACCTATGTTTGTATTATTCAACTCCGATGATCGCTAGCTCCGTAAAGAATATCAAATGATCGAACGGAGTGATAGCCATGTTTTACAGGAAATTTGTCAACATATTTCTCTGTTCGCCATTGCTACAGTGTTCGAACAATCGAGCCACAAATCACTCGCCCGGCAAAGGTTCCTCATCTGACGGAACTCAGCTCGCCCGACTTGGTCTACTTCCTACAGCCGAGATAGCAATACCCATTCTTCTCTCCGGTCCGTTATCAATCACATACACGCTTTTGGGCACCGGCTGACCATCTGTCGTCGTACACGGGCCCTCCCCGGACGGGATCGTTGTGTTGTGATCTTCGAACCCCGACAAGCGAACCCCGCGGATGACATACGCCGTGTAGACACCGCACCGTGTGCTATGCTGTCCGTGCCCCTCCCGGCCTGGTGGAGCTTCGACGAATGCATTAAGCGAACCGACCATGCGGCATTGCAGCAACCCCTCCTTCATCCTCCCCCGTTCCTGCACAGTGTGATCTTTGGCGGAGGAACTCAATCGGGGCTGCGATGGGAAAACCTCAACCATCCATCCGGAAAGAGAGACGATGACGGTGGAAGGGCGGGCGGGTGTAGGAAAAAAAAAACCGGCTGCATCAACGGCACCGTCGCGGAGCCAAAGATATAAAAATTGACTGATGCTGATGCGGAATACAAATGAGAGGTGGCTTTACGGCGGGTGCGCGTGCGTACAGCGAAGGCTGCACGCGGCAAAACCCGGTAACGTTGCGCGAAGTTACTGCCACCAGCGAACAGACGCAACAACAACAAAAACTCCACGATGAAAACGAGCTTTTCATCTTGATGCTGATCGAGTGGGGCAAAGCACAAAAAGGGTAGTTTTTTCTCCCCGTCGTCTAACGTGCGGCAGCAAAAAAAAAGTTGCGCGAAATCGCCTGCCTTTTCTTCTCTCTGGGCCAGCTGCTGATAGTGGCTGGAGTTCCTCCCGCGCGGTTAGGGGGGGGGGGGGGGGGACATGACGTCTAACGAATTCCCCGTCCCTTTCGATTAGGTCGCAGCTATATCCGAACGATATCCCACTTTTTTGTTATTCGCCGCCCTTCGATTTGTAGAGACACTGGAAAGGAACATCCGACTTTACACATTGAGTTGTAAGAGAAACATCGAGCGACTCCGACACATCGCAGAAGGCCTTGCACTTGTCCCGGTAAAAACCGGGTGACTGTCAAAAGTGGGTGAACACCAGACAGGCAACATGCGAAGGGGCGTCTGGGAAAACTGTCGAATCCGGCCGGATGTCGCTGGAAAAGCGGCCGGGCTGGCACTTGCTGCGCCGACTCGAAGCCGTTGACCCGCGATGTCAATCAAGCTGCCACAGTCGTCAAAGGGAACACATTGATTCTCCCCGACATCGAAGTGCAGTGCACATGCTTGCCCTCATGGGGTAGCTCCGATTCGAAATCCCTTCGTTTGACCCTTTTCCGAGAATGATTCGTTTTGTGAGAAATGCGCGACCGACGAAGCGTGCAATCGAAAGCGGATGGGACCACATCTTCGCTGAAGAAGTGTCTCCCCCCAAAAAGGAACCCCCTTGAACCGAAATTATTAAAAACGAATAAAAATCAACGGACCTTTTTCGGAGCAGACGAAAACGACGGCCATACTACAATGCAGGTTTTGATACCTTTCCCTCCACATTGTGTTTGAGTCTTTAAAATCATGTCTTTCGCGTTCCAGCCAACTTGTCACTGTAAACCTCGCGCGAAAGTTTGGTGATCGATCGTAGATAGAGGGAGAGTAAAACTCGGCTATTTCTTCCGGCAACAACCGCAACTCGCTACACTCCCAACGGGCCGCGGATCGCTTACAGAGGCCAATGCAAATGAGACCGATTTTCCACGTTTTATCGGAAACCCATCGCCCATCGACGATCGCGGGCGGGAAGGGCGTCTGGGGCGGGCGAGAGGTGAACTTGGCGACACAGGCGACATGCAACGGTGAAGACGGCCGTCGATCGAAGGAGGCGCGCGCATGCGTTCGGTTTCCGGTTACGCTAGATTTGTCAAGCGGAAAATATGCATTCATTATATGCACCGATCGAGCATCGAGAGCGGTTTTGCGGCCGGCAATGATGATGAGTGATTTTTTTTGTTCGTTTTGTTTTGTTTTTTGTTGGTCCGTGTGCCTTTCCTGGCAGCCAACCGCGGATCTCGAGCGTGTTCTGACTGTCGTAGCGATGCGTTTGAGAATAACAATGTCCCACATGCCAGCTACGCACGTCCACTTCAAGGCCCCTTTTTCGCAACACTTGCATACCTTGCTTTTGCAGGGAGGAAAAGCAGCTCCCGCCTTTCTTTTCGCCGACGTGTTTTGCGGTTTTCTGGAGCAAAAAGCGATTTCAATTATTTAATTATTTTTAATAAATTGAAACGACGTGGGAATCATGCTCAATGTGGAAGGGTTTTTCTTTCTTCTCCCGATTCCAATAGTTCGAGAGAAGGGAAAAAAAGGCATCGCAAGGAACATTTCGTTGCGGCCGTTTTAATTGCCACACCACCCCACCGGAACATCGAGGACAGTCTGCTGCCCGTGTCTGCTGCCGGAATGCGTACCATCTGCACTTCAGCCATTTGGGAGAATGTTTTTCCGGGGGCCCTTTCTTCTCATTAACTGGGGCAACATTTTTCGGTGTCCGACGTTCCGGCGATCGGGCTTGTTATCAGTATGCGGAACAACTTTATCAACGCGACGGGATCGGTGGCCCCGGTGGGTCCGTCGCGAGCGAATCATTATTGCGACATAAAATGCATACGGAATAATTCCGTCCTGTTGCCAGAAAGGGGAAAAGATATAAATACTTCTTGATTCTCTGAAAAATGATATCGAGAGGACATTAGCGAAACCTTTTTGTGAGTGATCGTCAAATGCAAATTCATTCCCCCAGTTTGCGGAGGGAACGATCCCGTAGAGTTTTGTTTGTCCTGTGTGTGTGTGTGTGTTAGAACAAATGACAACCACGTCACCACGCCAGCCCTTGAGGTAGAACTCGTGCGAGTCGTTTGTGAGTTCGTTCGTGTTTTTTTTTTTAGCTCTTCGAGCCGGCCCATAAAACCTTGATCGTAACTATCGAATCGTGTAAGCGCGGCGAGCGCTGCCTATATATTAGAGACGAGTTTTGTGCAAGCCCCGCGCCACACGCCGAGACCGCGAGCGAGCTCGCGAGTTATGAAAGAAATCAATCATTCGCCAGGCTTCCCTTCAATCACGCCATCGAGCGTCGTCGACAGCTCCACCGACGGATTGTCTCTCTGTGGCAGGACCGGTGACCGGCGACCGTGGGGCAAGGTCCCCCCACCATGATGGCTGGCGCACGGTTTCAAGATCAAGCCCCGCGCGCTCGCGATAGCACACGCGAACAATTTGCTCGCCCCGTGTCGTTCGGAGCGATCGGAATCGATCAACAAGGCACGGATGCAGGTGCTGGCTCGAAGGTGGCTGCGCAAGAGGCGGACACGAATGAAGGAGGAACGGGTGGATCATACGTCCAAGGTGGATACCATCGAGTGGTACGCAACGTCGCAGATAAAATGGCGCACAGAACGCCGCCACTTCCGGTTGAGCGAGCGTTGGAAATCTTCGGCCGGATCAGAACCCAAGCTATGACACCAAGCACTAATGACGCAACGGGGGATTGCTTCATTTTCGCCAGCACTCATTATTCGTTCGATGCGTAACGGAACGGATCGATCGGTTCCACCGATCTTGCTCGTTGTCTCTACCTCCGGCGATCGACTCGGCAGCCAGGTTGCCAAGCCACTGCCAGCGTTCCAGCGAACGGGCGGCAGCAACCCGGTAAAGATCACGATCTTCTGGCGGGCGATTTCGTCATGATGCCGCGGGTGCATTGGGGGTGAATCAGTCCCAAGCTCCCACCTGCGTACCTTTCCGCGCTCCGGTATTTGAGACAACGTGAGCAATATCAGTTTTGCGCAACGATGTTCGCAGAATTTCCAGAAAATCACCCCAAGCGCCAACGAATCATTCGCCGTGGGGTATGCGCTAGACCAGTAGCAGTGCGCTTTGTGAACGTCTTGGCTGTAGCCGGGAGAGGAATGTGTTACATTGTGGTGATTTTTCCGCCCCTCCGTCCGTGCACCTCAAAACCTTCCCTCCTAGTGCTCCCCAGCCCCGAGAACGATCAACCGAGAGAGATCACTTCTGGCTTGATGATTGCTATATTGTTGCATACCGGGAAATGAAACAATCTTTTTTCCCACATCGGAACCGCGGCCTGCGCAGGTGAACCGGGATGTGTAGGTGAACAAAACGAACATGTCAGCACCGCTGAAGCCGCTGGTCGATATCGCTTTGCTCGCATCGACTTCTGGGAAGTGAATACTGAGCAGCGACAACTCAGAACAACAGAAAAAATGGAAACCCTACATTTGCCAACCCACTACTGTGGGGTGAATATTGATTCGCATCTTGAAGGTTAGTAAGGATTCGCTAGAAAGTGGCGATCGAAAGGGATCTGGGTGGGTTTTTTTGTTGTGTCTCACAAAAACCGATCGCTGACTACATGCGCTTGATGGAATGCGTCTTAGTTGACATCTAAACCAAACCAGTTCCTAAGCAGCTGTAGGGCAACATGTACCTTCGCGCACACACACACTCCCTCCGACGCAAACGTCGTCCCCGAACGCGTCACGGTGCCCGCATGATGGCTGGTGTTGCAGCTGTGCGTAGATCGGGAGCTGGCTGCAAATTTCCTGCATCGATAAATATTGATGAGTGATTGAATGATAATTGTAGATTTTTTCGCTCTCGGCGGTAATCCGGCGACAACGGCGACCATCGGCGGGTCCTCTGTGTGATCGCTGGGCACCGAGCGGGTCCCACCGCGGCGACGCTGGTCACCTACGGGCCCCGTCCCATGCCACATTTCCATAGGCATTTTTCCACGCCGTTCACTTGACTTTGAGATTTGACGCCGTCTCAGGCGACGGCATTTCGCATCGATGGGAGTTTTCCAGCACGGCACGCCGTGGTCAGGCCTGCGGATATGGTGGCCTTGTAGGGCATATCGTTGGCGGAGGGTGCCCACCAGTGTGCACTGTCTGGGCGCCCCCCCGTCTCGCGCCAGCCTCACCCCGTGGAGGAGGTGAGATACTGTGCGCCAGCGCAAAGCCGCATTCGCGCGCGCCGCACACACACGCACGCTGATGCGCGTTTCCATCGTCTACCCTCCTGGCACGGAAACTGCGGGGATCGACAACAAACGAGCGCCACCAAGACCACCACCACCAGCGGGAGGATGAAGGTGGTCTAACGTTTTGGAAAGTTGTTTTTTGCCCGATTTCCATCGGTTGCGGTTTTGTGTTTTTTTGTTTCACTTTTCTCACTAGCGCACTAGTCGCGACCAACGGTCGGTGGTGGTGGTGGTGGCAAGCTGGGGGTCATTTAATAGATTGAATTTTTATTCCTACTCCTCCGCCGCATGTTTTGCATTTAAATTGCTCCCGTAAACCGACGGCGGACAAGATGGGATCCGATAACAAAATGTATGTACGGTTCAAGAAAAAAAAACCGAAGAAAAACAACACGTTAGTAGTACGGGAGCGCCTCCACCATGGGGCACACTGGCGACTAGCATCTCCCGCTTTTCTCAGTTTCATATCTCGTCAAATTGTTATTAGCAAGAAAATGGCATCCATCGCGATAACATTGTTTACCGGTTGACTTCGCTTTTCCGCAGACGCGCCCGCGCGCAAAGGCGCTCGGTAGTCTCTTGGTCGCGATTCGGACGTACTAAACTGTACATTAAATAGTCAATTACGCAAATGATCGCCGCACCACCGAACTGGGTGGAACTGAAGTCGGAACTTCCCCTTCTTCCGACTGCGGGCGATTAGTTAATGTATCGCGGGTTTTTTTTCCCTTTTCATTCCAATCGCTTAAAGTTTTCTCACACTAACACTCTGTGTGTCTAACGTGATTAGGGCCACTGAGAGCCGCTGACAGGTGTAATTACTTTCACTTTGATGGCCGTCGGGGGAGGTGTGCCGGGCAAGCTGGGACGATTTTAGGTGTTTGGCACTAACATCAAGATGCATCGAACGCTTCGATCTCATCTGTGTGCCGTACTGTTAACGTTGCCATCTGCCAACGAGAGGACAGTCGATCTTTTCGGTTTCTGCCAGCGGGATGACGAACTGTTTCATAAAAACCCAAGCCACCCGCGATCGTAAACCACACGATCCATTTCATGGCGGACTCGTGTCTTTTCGCTGGCGGCTCATTATAATGATGATTGCCGTTGATAAACATCTTAACGCCGGAAATTAATGAATGAATCTTCTTTGACGCTCCACGCACGCAGCCGAGAGAGTCCGGGCCGCGAGCGTTGCGACGTTAACGACCGGCCGCGCCGCAGCATGCCGGACATTCTACGACTACTGGCAACAACAAAAAAATGTGCCACGGCGACAAATGTTTCACAGCTAGCGTCTCGTTGTCCCCGCGGTGCCAGTGCATTCGGCGCGACACTAACGCCAGGTCCGCCGGGGGGCCGCGGGTGGGGCTGGTTGTGCGAGATGAGGATCGAGGTAATTTATAGCAATTAAGTTTTACGCGCTTAGGAAGAGCCTCGTTTCGCTGGCAGGAGGAATGGCGAATCCGGCAAACCCGGCCCCATCGCACTGGAGGGCGAGGACCACACGACTCTGGCGGTGACTGCGAGGACCTGGTACATGCTTCCGATAGGGCAGAGAAACTAAAACGGCCGAGAAGAAACCTAAGGCGCACGGTGGAACCCAACCGGCGAAGGTGAAGGTCAATCACGGCACCTTCCACGAGTGCACATCAAACCCGGACCATCTGTCCGATCGTTCGCGGGGAGGCGTGTGTGTGGTTTTTTTTCTCTCCCCCTTTTCTGTTGTAGTTGTAGTTCCCGCCGTGTGCCCTGTTCTCCGCCGTGTGCGCAGGGTCGTGTACTACCCGACACGTCTAGATTGAGGAAGTACACAACAATTGACGCGTGCTGCTCGGGCCGTTCTCGCTCGCCTGCTTGTGCCTGCGTATCGTAGCGGATGCTGACCGTTCGTCATGCAAACAGCGTTGATCTCCACCACACCACCCACCATCCCCCACCCGCTCCACCCCTCGACAATGACCCGGACGGCACCTGATGCATCTAACAAACGCTTCCCTTCACGGCGGTGGAACTGCCGCTTGCCTGTTTGTTAGCTGATTCACGATTACAACACACTTTCCCGCAGTTGTGGCCATTCCACACAAGTTAACATTCATGGGCCTAGTGGCGGGAAAAAAAGAAGGTATTACGCCCCGCTCATGTTCTATCTCAAGTTAACGTAGAAATCTTCCGGAGTTCTCAAGCGAAACTCGTCCTGTTGAACATCAAGGATGGCAAGGATGACCTCTGGCTGCACTTAACCTCATGTCGACCAGCTTCACAGTAAGTTGCGTAATTCAAACTAGTGACGATTGCCAAAAAACATTCTCCGGCGCGTTTCGTTGTCCGCCAGTGGAAATTCCGGGCGGCGGAAATCGCGAATGAATGTTTTGCGGCTCGCTTTTATTGAGGTAACGCACAAAAATGTGCGCAAGTGCTGGTGCCAGTGGTTTTCGCGGTCGGATTTGGTACGGTGTTAGTGGCCGACGTGCAAGTGGCCTCATAAGGGCGCGTCGCAACTTTCCAGCATATGGTGGTGGGCCGTGTGGCCGCGTGCATGTGCCGCTGACGTCGTTATCGGTGTGAAAATTGCAATGAAATCCCGGCCCCATGGCTTCATCATCGTCCTCATCATCGCGATCGCCGTCACCATGGCGGAGTGATCGCGCGCTGCCTCGCCGTACCTGCTGCAGTGCGCTGGTATGTGGCAGTTGTGTGCCCGTTGCGCTTTGATGTTGTCCGAACCAGTCCATCCATCCATCGAACAAATCCTCCGCCAGCTTTTGATCATCCACGAACGCCTCGTACGTCAAAGCGTACCGCTACGAGCAAGCTAAAGCGGGCGGGTTGAGGGATCGTACCTTTTTTTTGCTCATCCTATGTGGATGCATTTTTTGTTCTGTTTCTTCTGCAGTGGTTCTTCCCCCGTAAGACAATACCAAGCTGCTGCAAGCACTTGCGCAAACGGCGAAACTCGCGGGGCGCATAGTTTTGGGGACGAGAATTATTGTCCCTTCGCTGACGTTTCCCCGCGCGAGGAACTGTGCGCAGCTTTCTGGCAATTCTCGGCCGTACGTTTGCGCGTTCTTAGCGGCACCCTCTCTACACTGCTTTCTCTCTCTTCCTTCCGCACATACGGACGGTTGTGCTTTCGTTCGTTCGTTCGTTCGTTCGTTCCCGAGCACGTCACCAGGAAGGCCGGCCGAAGAGATCGCCCTTTGGCCGTTTGCCGAAGTATGTCCTGGCTGAATTCCACCGATGCCATATAAAAGTGCGGTCAAAAAGACTGCAAGACGAATGCACGAGAATCGGCTTCGTTCCCAGGCGCACAACGCGCCAGGATCGCGTTCGCGCAAAGGATGCACCAGCGCGCAGCGACGTGTTTCCTTGCGGCCCGCGTACTCCGCAGAGCCGCAAGGCAATGTAGCAGTTATTGTACGAATCTGTTGTATTTTTGTCCACCTCTTTTCTTTTTTGCAGTGTAGAACAATTTCATTTTCCAACCGTCCTTGCGCAGCGTAGATCTCCCGAGCCACCCCGCCTGGCCGCCGGCAGCGAGCGAACGGTCGAAGAAATGGCTCCCGGTTCCCGTTTTTCCCAGCAGAGAATTGTTCGGTTTGTGAATGGAATTTTCTGCCCACCGGAAAGAATGGAATGGCTCGGGCACAAAAGCCAGCGGCACACATGCAATGACGGACGGGTTGCTGAGGGTTGATTTCACCGTTTTCGCAGCAAAAATCGTTGGCCCTTCGTTCGCTGGCCGGAGTGGGTTCGCGGTTCGGAAATCTTCACCCATTTCCGAAACCCACAGCACCTTGCAGTACAATGTACGGACGGACGACTGACTGGTGGCTAAATGGTAAATGTAATATCATATACAATTATCGCATACTGCAGCCAAAGGTTATGTTCCGATAAGATGTTTACAAGCCTCATTACACTCGTGGGCTTTAATGAGTTCCTGCGATTGTCAGCCGAGTTGCATTTCAGTGGCCGATGTATTTTTATTGTGTTTGCGATATGTTTCTGAACCGTTTAACGTTCACGAGATATCTTCGCGGGTTGAGTTGATGTTTCAAATGTCGCTTGGAAAAGGGATCGAAGTGGATTCCCCCTTTAACGTGGCGTCGTTTCAATAAAATATGTCACAATGCAGCCCTAAATGTGCCACGCCACAGCACGTGCTCCACTCTATTGTGAAAGCTTTGCATCCATTGTAGTGAGCATACTTTCATTTATTTTTTTTTGTACTACTCCTTCGTTCTTAATTGATAAATAAAAAAAACGTGTCAGCCTGGGTTAGGCAATGGGCAATCCGATCGGGCGGACGACACGTGAATATTATTTCCTCATAACTCACACATTGGTGATATATTATTGATTGTCTACCTTCGTTCCGAGCCGTCTGGCGTAGGTCCTTCCATTGTGCTTAGTTTTCCCTCGCATGTGTACGGAACGGTCGCACGCACACGGACGCGGAGCCACACCATCCATCCACCCGTCTATCAGTATTGACAGACCCTACGGCCCTTCGGCCCTACGACAGGGCCAAGGGAGGGACGATGTTGCGGCAACAATTTTCCCACCGCGTCCAGTCGCGGTAGCGTTTGACATTTGGACAGACAGGACGTGGAGGAAGTCGAGGTGACTGGGTTCGGCTGGGGCAGGAAATGACAGGGCGACATAAAACCCTTCCCACCCCCACGCGTCCCACTGCGGTGTAAAAGTTGGATGGTATGTTAAAAGATACAACAGCAAAAAACGGCCAGCATGAAACAATGGTAAAGCAAAAGCAATAGAAGCGCCGGGATGTGTTTATGCTAGGTCGACGTTTGCTACAAGCGAACATGTCCACTAGAGGGTGAAGGTACCGGCCGACGGGTAGCGAGGAAGGGGAAACGCGAGAGTCAAACAAACGAGCATTGTTCAGCTGCCAGTGAAAAGTGTCGCTTAGATTCACAGAGGCCAAACGTAGCGCCGAAAAGCACGAGCATGCGGGCGCACGAGAGCGCAAGAGAGAAGGAATGACAAACAGAGCGAAATGGCTAGCGGAGGAAAGCAATTTGCGCGGGGGGCAAAGGGTGACAACAATAACGGGTCGTTTTTGCGCGCTGGTAGTGGAAGCGCACAATGTGACAGTAATGGTGCAGGCGCGAGTTCTTGATGTGAGTGGAAAAACTCGCGGCATCATCGTGCAAAAAACAAAACAAAAACGACACACCAAGCAGAAGATGGTAAGAAAACAATCGTTCAAACACAATAGTCACAAATTTCCAGAGATGAAAATTGCCAAAATGGGGAAAAGGGGGGAAAAGAAAACTGAAAACAAACATCATACGAATCAGTCGAGGTTGCGCATGAGATTTTCAAACAGGCCCCGCCAAACAACCGAAAAAAGCGTTGGAAAATGTGGAAAGAAAAATGCGTCCGCGCTAATCGCACCGCGCATGGGTTGTAGAAAAAGCTTCGAAAAATAGTACCGAAACTCGAATCACCATTGTTCGAAACTATCGAGCGAAGAAAAATATGAGCGCTGTTTATGTTTGACAGTTTTTGTTTTTCTTCCCCCACCCTTCATCAAAAACGACACAGGCACAAACACAGAGGCCTGCCGCTAGCGCTCTATTGCTCTTCGTCGTTGTCAAATAATAATTATTTATCATGTTTCTTCATCCCGCCACGAATGGCTGCCTGTTTTCCACACTTCCACGCGGCTTCCTGTTGACAAGTGCCGCCGATCAAAGTGTGCGCTGCGCCGGCTTCAACCGGTTCGATGAGTGTTTCGGAGTGATTCGGAGGCGCACATTAAAATGACATTTGCAGCGTCTGTTCCCCCCGGGTCCCCCGAAAAGTGGACATCCGATTTTGGGCTATCCAAGAGGGAAAAACAACTTCCAAATTTTGATTGTCCTCTGCCTGTTCGAGGTCCCGGAAAATGGAAAAAAAATATTACAATCGTCAGCCTTCGTTCTGGGTCAGTTCCGAAGACACCGAAGGCAGGCCGGTTGGTGCTCTATTGTGAACACATCGTTATGTCTTTCCCGGGTTTCCGGCACATTGTAGCCATGTTTTCTTTTCATGGTCGTCCGGTCGTTAATCAAGGAAACTTCTAAATCGTCGTTGGTGTCATTTTTAGTTTTCCTCTGCTCATGCTTTTGGGGTTTCAAACTCATTCTAAAGTTTATTAAAATTCTACTGTTACTACATGTATCCTGAAACATGTCCATACAAATTGTCCCCATGGTAAGAGATTCTGAGATATTATTATATTATGTGAAGCGGATTGCAATATAATGATGTGCATATTAACATTTAAAAATTAGCAATGCCACGGAACGAATTTTACAAGCTTGTGCACATTTTCGAACCAATTAGACCGAAAACATAAAACCAAAAATAATACAACAATAAAACCAGGGGTCCAGTGAAACATTATTAAGGGAAGAAAAAAAGCCCCTCAGATAACCGATCACGCGGACGCCAGTCGGCCGCGAAAGCCGAAAGGCAAAGGCGCGCGGGAAAACCGATGGGCGTCAACCCGAGGTTGCCGGAGCCCAACAAATTCTGGAACCGGCCCCCTTTTGGGCCGGGCCGAGAGTTTGGTGCGTCTCGAAATTCGGTCGTTCTTGTTGTTCCTTTCGTTTCTTGTTTCGCCTCCAACACCCCCTCCACCGCCCGGAGCCCTTCTTCCTTCGCCCCGGAGAGCCCCAGTCCCAGTCGGCGGGTCTGCACCTTCGTATCTTTCCGTAGGATTTGTGAATTTAATGTGCTGCGCCGGTGAGTTGCCCTGCCCAACATGAATGGCCTGCGGGTGTACGTGGATCTTCTTCTTCATTCCGTCCGTCGCCCATCTGTGTTCAGGCGCGGGACTTTGCTGCATAACAAGCAACATGAGAGTATGTAGATGCATAAATTAGAATTTCATAAGCAGAACTCTTTCCGCCTAAAAGGGCCAGCAGAGGGAACGGATCTATCATGCTGACGAATTCGGACCGTCACTGGTGGCTCAGCTAGAGCCATCCGGCGCCAGCACACACCCACCACTCGCTCCACTCCTAGCCCTACGACGCGAGACCGATCGAAGGGAAAAGTGAATTAATTAAATTTGATTATAAGCAAAAAATCGAGTAGAAGCGTGTTTCGGGCCAGTGCTGCGTGCAGTGGGTTCTATGTTTCCAGTGGCGTTACCCGGTGGACAAAAGGCATCCCCAAGATAGCGTGATGCTACACCGCGTCTTCGACAGCGTTCCTCAATGGGCCAACGCTAGCGCCAAGAAAAGACAAGGAGAGAAAAATGCCATCCCGACAGTCCGGGACCCGTTTTGGGCCGCCCGATTTCCGTATCGGGCACGGGAAAGCCAAGAATGTCAAACGTCAATTAAAGTGAACCGCCAATACGGGAGGGCGGAGGGAGGGGACATTTTGTTGCAAAATTGTAAAACATCGGGGCGCGAACCGGTACAGAGAGGGTTTTATTTTTCTTCTTCCTTGCTTCACAGCCGCCCGGCGGTGGCGGTCTACTTCAAGCTCGGCGAAAAAAGATTGTTGCACGTTGGTGGAAACGTGCTGCCGCGCAAATTATGAGCCGCCAGGGAATCGCTGCCAGGCAAACCATAAACCAGCCAGCTCGTTAGTGTGATCGATCTAATTAAAACATTCCCAGGGTTGCTGCAAGCCGCTGCCGGAGAACAGTTCTCATCGCCCGAGGTGGTCAAGTTCATCGGTGGCTCCTTCCAGCTTCTGCGACCCTAGAATCCTGCGCGGATTGTCAACGGATTACTGCTCGTTTCGCCAGTGATCGATAAGGATTCTGGCGTTCCGGTGACAAGTGCGTCCACCTCCACTAAAGGAAGTTAATCGGTCAGTAATGGCTGTTCCGGTGGGCCATTCTTCGCTTCCATTCTGGATACTAGCGATAGAGACATCACTCGCCTCATAAGCATCTGCCAATAGGCCAATAGGCTTGTCCTCTAATCGCGATTCTCTTCCGAAGTTTTCTACCGAACAAATTACCACCAGGACGCTCTGGTATCCCGGCACGAAAAAGGCAAAAGGGCGCGAGCGAGCTGACATAAACGGACACTTCTTCGCGCGGAGGCAGCCTCTTCCCAGTTCCGATGGGAGATTTTGGCACCACTTCTCATTCCGTAGCAACTCTCATCACTTCTCTCGGCGAGCGTTGTGTCTTCCAAAACAGCCGTTCGTCCGTTGGGACGACAGCGCGGATCGATCAGTCCCGGGCCGGGTCCTGCACCCTTCCATCGGGGACGTGGGATTCGCGGTGGTGGAACAACGCACGCATAAGCAACGGCAAAAAAGTAGGAAGGAAAGTTGAAATGAAATTCGCGAAATCTATCAACGGCCGCAACGAGCCGACGAGAGACGGGACCGATTCCGCGAAGAGAGCGAGAAAGATCGTCCGTTAAGCGTGCGTCGGAAAAGATGCATTATTTTTGTTTTCCCGCTTGCCGAAGCAAACCCCCAAAAGGAGGATTTTTACGATCTCGTTCCGTTCCCCCCATGAGGGATCACTCGAGTGTTGCTTACAAGAAAAAAAAAGAATGGCAAATAGTTGATGGGTTTTTCGGGGAACGAAACTCGTAGAAAACTTTGTCATAAAATCTTCTATGATTGCCTGAAGAGACAATTCCTTGTTCGAACCGTCGATATGATTTAAGACTCTGTTCCCATTTCTGTTCGCCAAAATTGCTTTGTTGAGTCATAAACAACGACGGATTGTGAGGTCGCTGTGATCGATTTCTGTTAAACTTCCCACATTATTTTTTTTCTACCACAAACCATCGAGAATACCCACACCATTCTCATTAGCTGCGGCAGGGCGCAGCGAGAGTCGTAAACGGTATGGATTATTCGTCCCGACGATGTCTCCTCCCGTTCCCGGATTTCGTTTACGACCGTTCGGCGGCTGCGTCCCGGCTGCGTCCCGGCTGCGGGCGGGAAAAAAGGAGGCTCGGTTTCCCGAAATGAGAATAAGATCTTCCGTTCGGCAAACGATTCGGCGGCGTGCGTGCGAAAGTGAAGGCGGAAGGCGCCTCCAGTGGGCCGCCGGTCGATCGATGCGTTTGCATCGAGTGTTCCGCGCCGGGATGAGCAGGGGGAGGACTTTCTGATTCCCGGGGCCGTACCGGGGCGCAACTCGCAAAAATGAGAAGATACGGTTTTAATTGTTTTTCATCAAAGGGTGGTAACGCGCGTCTTCGGGTTCATTTGCGCAAACGACGGAACGGTGCCGGGCACGAATCGCGCCGGGCCCAGTTTTGCTCGTCGCGCATTTTTTCATTAACATTTTTAACCATTCCTCATGCGGTCGGGAGATATTGAAGCGGACAGCACCGAAAACATTCCTTTCAGCGCAAAAGTGCACTCCCAGTGTGGGAACGGGCCGGGAAACCATTTTTCTCCACCGTTCTCCACCGTGATGTAATCGCAATCGATTCCTGTCCCATTTACCCAGCGTTTTTATTTCGGTACAGATCATCCGGCCAACGGTGTTCAAACGGAATTCTTCAGCGCAACTCGACGGAATCCTTTCGGCTCGCTCCGAGTGCAACCGCTGCACGGTGCACTTGTTGTGCAGCACCCCGGCGCGCATCTGTTTGTATTAATTCGCAATACATCATTTAGCTGAGGAGGTGATAATATTATTAAAGAAAAATCAATACATTTATTACTATTATTATCGGCCGTCCACGGGCACGGCACGGAGGCACTTTTGCCACGGTTGAAGAAGTGAAAATGATTATTATTAATAATTTTTAAAGAGTATAATCAAAGCGTCTCCCCCATACACACACACAGCCACACACACACACACGCAGACATATCCTAAGGGGAAACAGAGATACCACGGTGGCAAGGTGGAAGAGAACGCACCATGCTTTAAGGCGCATGTCTGGAGCAAGAAGGAAAAAAAGCGTTCGACTTCGTTTGGTTCGAAAAATCCTCCCCAGACACAAGCGATGGGTCCCAACGCGGGAAGCAACTGATACACCGGCGTACAGGGACGCATCCTGGTGCACCCGCTTCCCAGCCAGGCGAGAGGGCGGGCGTCATAATAGTGCAAGATGCCAGGGAAGATCGCGAGAACGGTTGCCATTGAGCAGCCGCTTTCCGGTAACAACAACGACGACAACGACGACGACGACGACAGCCGTAGGCCTTTCTTTGTTGTACGAGTTCGGAACAGACTCCGACGGAAAGGTAGGATCGGTGCCCGTCATAAATGCCCCGTCCGGTTCCTCCGCGAAAACCCCTTTTCCATATGGTCACATAGGAACAGACGAACCTGCCGAACACTACGTATCCGTCGGCGCGCACCTTAGTTGTGGCGGTCTTTATTGTTTTACGATCATGTTTTGGAATTCGTGGAAGAAGCAGAAACATACCCGTTCCACGAAGAAATTAAAAACATGGCAAAACAGGCTTAAGTTTAGAAATTTGACCGTTTTCTTGGTAGGTCATTCTTCGTTAGAAACTGCAAGAAAAAGATGTAAAATGATGTCATACAAAAGTTGCTGCAGTCAAACAAACTGTGGATGTATATTCGACACCCATCCTTCCGACATTTGTCAACGTTCAGATGCTTTTGAAGGTCTCATAAAGAAACTATGAAGGGAAGTAATGCAGCGGAAGCTTAGCACGTCAAACGAATCCATTTCCAGCGTGACCACTTTGGCCCACGGGGCGTTTGAAGTTAGCTCGAAACAAAACAGCTCTTCAAATACGCCCCTGTGCGGTTCGGTTTAGTTTAGTACCCCCCAAAAACCTCTTGCATTGTTGTCCGTCCGCCTCGGGGGAAAACTCCATCCGCAGAAAAGTGCTGCAAGAAAAACTCCCGCCAAAAAGATCTCTTCCTACATTTTTGTAGCGCACGCTGGTGTGCATCCTCGCAAAGCCTAAAATGGGCTGATCGATAAAACGGCTTTGCCTCAAATTTTAGTTTAGTGTCGTTTTCCCTTTTCCTGTCGGCAAAATTTTATGTTAGAAAATTCTGCGAAAAAACATCGCCTCGCATCGTGCGTTCGACCTTGAAGATCGTTCCAAGCGTATGGCGGTTTGGCTTGAGGTTCCTATGATGGAGAGTGAACAGTGTGATGAATGTCTGGAGAGTTTTACAACTACACGGTGTTGCAGAGAGAGAGCAACACAGTTCTGGTTTTGTTCGACACACCACGCTAGAGCTGATTTCCGATGACGTGATGATAGAAATGTCAATCTCCACGCCAGCAACGGAATGTCATAAATTATGGATGCCCTGACCGATTACATCGGCTCGTGTTGTTGTGTCGCATTATATTTTAAATGTCATTTGTTATACTTTTTAATAAGCAGCATTCTGATTAGAATCGATTCCCGATAATCGATGGATGATTTTCATTCTACATGAAAGGGTACGAAGGGAGTCGATAAATCGAGAAAGACGATTTACAGTTTAGTGCGATGAATTTAAAGGAGCCAACAAATTGAAATAACAGCGTGATAAAGCTACAAAAACTTCCAAACGTCTTGGTGAGCACCATGCCGTGGTTTGAGGCTTAAGGTGTTGCAAGGTACACCGTACAAAGTTCCATAAATCATTGACAGATGAATTTCGAAAGATGGAAACACACCTCTTCCACGCTAGCGAGCCTTCTTTTCCATCAACTCATCGCGTTCGCGGTGGCCTCCATCTCTCGACAGCTGGGAATTGGGCAAAACAACGGCAAACCGCCGAATCCGCATCCATACGCCGCGTGGTTTCGTGGTGGCGTAAAGGTTTTTCTTTCGTTTTTTTTGGTTTTTGTTCTTTATGCCAACCCCAACGACGACTCCTGCGACGGCAAAGAGGACGCGCAGCCGCGCCGGGGGTTCAAAACGAGCAAATATTTCATGTGCATTATTTGTTTACCTTTCGGTTTGCCGTTGATTGAATGAACCGCAGCGCCATCATCCATCGTGGTGTGCATGCGCCGACGTGCGTGTGGCGGTCGTTTCGCGATGTTGTAGCGATGGAGGTCGGCTCATTACCGAACCCATTTCCCTTTTTTTTTTTGTGTTGTTCTTTTGGGGTCGCTGTGTGTTTAAGATTGTTCGCCAGGCATGCGTCTCGCCACGACGCTTCCTAGTATGTGTGAAGCTGGCTGAGACCAACCACACGAGACATGTTCCGCACATTAGGTGTGACTTTGCGAGCTCCTTACATTTGGAGCTTCTTACAGTATATCGAGACTCATTTTACGTCCGATATAGGCCCAATGGAGAGTACTAGGCTTGCTACAACACATGCTTGAAGAAGCTGTCCGGATTATTGTTTCATCACTTCCACACACCGGAGACTGGAGTTGTGGACTGTCCGCGGATCATGGAGAGCTCTACCGATCAGGAGTCAATATGTTCCCGGGCGAAACAATAGCTCAACACTTCACAAGATTGAACGTCCACTTGTCGTAACGCAGCCAGCCATGGCTCCGCCAAACGGTCCGGGCCGAACGGGGCGTTGGGAAATTCCGAGAAGCCACAACTTCATCTCGCAGCGTGCCCGCGTTTCCCGGTAGAAAACCTGATGCTCCGGTGCAACTTTATGCCAACTCATGCTCACTGGTTTGGCTGCCCGGGCTCGAAGGGGAGGGAGGAAATGGTGAAGGCCTCCGATGATGGTTCCATCAGCCAAACGCCAAGTGTCTCGAGGCATCGATCGAGAGGACGCCCTCTCGTGGCCGTTTGGCAGCGATCGGCTGAGGATGCTTATCGGAGAAATAAAACTCCAACAGCACTACAACACCACCACAGCAGGATCGTCAGGATTTCGGGACCCCGGGACGCCGCCGCCGCGCGCTACTACCCGACTGTAGATAATGAAATTAAGCCCACTACATGATTATGATTGACATCCAAATCAATCCCCGAGCCCCGTCCGTCCGTCCACCCGTTCGTCCGCCCGCATCGCCCATCGACGAAGACTTTGGGAACTGCACGCGCTGGACATGTTTTGTTTGCGGCCTAACACTCTGTTGGGAGCTACTTTTTTCGGCCCCGTTTCCGCTCCCTCCAGCGCACCATGCACCATCCATCTCCACGATTCGCGCGCAGGGCTGAATAGATGAATGGACGTGCGTAGTCGATGAAAACGAGAAGAAAGAAAACAATGCGCTGGCAACCCGCTGGGGACACATAGGCGTAAAGGAAAGATCCCTTTCCATCTCGCTCCTTTCGGGCGGCGAACCGAACCGCGAGCAGTGGGAAAAAGGAAATTTAATTAACGTAGATTAACAACAACAGCAGCAGCAGCACCAACGCTTCCCGACACCCATCGCGACCACGCGATCGCTCTTCAATGGGAAGCGACCGATTTGGGGTTCCCGGATCGTTTGTGTTTGTGCGAGATCAAAGGAATGCAAAGATCGATCTCCCGTGGTTCGATTCTGGTTTGGTGCTTCGGGACCCATCCTGCGCCGTTCTTCAAAAGTGAAGGCTTAGGCAAAGATTGAGCCTCGAGAAGGTGTTTGAAAAACGACTCCCCTGCGCGTTTGACAGCTTCGATTGGTTGCGGTTGCTTCGATTGTAACGCACCTAATTTTTTGTTCTCATCTGAAGGTTTTCCAGCGCTCTCTGTTCAGCCCAGTTGCGGGGAGAAGATCATTTATCAAGTAAATGATGTAAGCGATGATGTGGAGAGCTTCTGTTTCTGTTGTGTCAAGATTCGTAAATGTCTTCGCAAACACTTGTTAGGTGTCGATGAGGAACAACGCCTTCAAGTTCCAGTGCTTTTAACTGGACACAAGGGAAAATGGTGGACGATTGAAAACTCTCGAACGAGAAACCATCCACAGGTAAGAATTACCATTTTCGTACAATCTCCACCGGTCTAGGTGAAGCTGCATGTTTCTGAAACATCCACGGTTGGCTCCTCTAGGTGCGTGCCTTCCATAAACTACGCATTTCAACATTCAGCATACACTCACGTCGACGCATTGTACCGAGCATCGCTGCATATAATTTGATGGAAAATTGATTTCATCTTCGTAGCCATGTGTAATAAAGTCAGCCCATCATCGGCTACCCTCCCTCCCGAGAGAAGCATCCGTCCTGTTACTAACCTGCAATAAGCGAAAGGAAGAGAGAGAGAGAGAGAGAGAGAGAGAGAGAGAAAAATGGTTCAATATCATGCCACTAATTCAGTATGGAAATAGTGCGCTCTGGCCAGTGGGTGATTAATATGATAATGCAGAGTGTGTATATAAATGAGTTAATTAGACAATATTGTGCACCAAAGCTGTTGAACGCCGGCAATCCGGATTGACGGCATTTTACATCGCTCGAGAGGGAGCTCGAAAAGATTCCAGAAATACTGCCGAACGAAAGAAGAGCGCCACTCCGTCCCGGCCATATGTCAATTATTGTGTTCTAGTTCACGTACTACGGCTCCGATGGCCGCCCGTAGCCCACAGACCATCATCTACCCGTCTGCCAGCGTCGATAAGTCCCTAAACGCAACTTCCGGTCACTGGACACAATGCGGCCGTTCGTCGCCCTTTGGCACCCCTCGAGAAACCGGAGGAGATGCTCGCCCAACTTCGTCGTCGCTGCCAGGGAGAACTCGTCGTAAATCATAACGGCTGAGGCTAATTAAATTTATTACAGCTCAATTGCTGACCTGACAAGAGTGGGCCACTGCGCTGCGCCGAAGAGTGCACCGATGCAGTCCGCGGCCGATGGGTGCGCTTCGGGGTCGCTTTTTTCTGCCCGTCGTGGATTGTACCGTATTTGATCAGCCCCGCTCGATCGATCCTCCGAAAGCCGGCAGTAACCCTTTCTTATTTCGTGTTTTTTCTCGTTTAAACTTTACGCCTTTTTTAGCCCAAACGGATGCACATTAGCCCACACTACTTCGTCGGCAAGGGGTCGATCCAGGGCGGCGAGTAATTGAATACAATTGACCTTTATCGATTTCGGACCCGTCGTGCGTCGGACGTAATTTATTTGCGGCCCCTTTTTTTTTTGTTCGATTTGCATCCAAGCGGAAAATGGTGATCGATCGATAACACGGCCTCCCGAGGGTGCGGATTTTCTGCCCTTTTGGAGGAGAATGAAGTTATCAAGAAAAGGAGTGAAACAAATGCCGTCGCTCAATGGTGTGCTAATGATTGACACTCTATTGGATATTGAGTTTGTACGATCATTTATGACTGTCTTCTACAAATTAAGTTAAAGTGGGTGTATCTAGCTTTCTTTTGTCACGCGTAGTTCTTTGCAAAATGTATGCTTTATCATAATGAAATAAGATGACTATTCACGAGCATAGATTATTGAAACATTTTCACTTCATTAGGCTTCTCATCAGTGGAATCCTGTGCATCGTAACATAAGGCAAACGTGTGCCATAAAACGTTGTGGAAACTGCTGCTAACGATCGCAAAGAACTGGCGCCAAGTATAATGTTCTGGACAAAGCTTGCCGGATATGAAATTGGTCCCTAATGCTTCCCAAACACAGAGCCACATGCAGAAGGAGAATGCCAAAAAAGAGTTACGTTGCGGTGCGGCCTCGTGCCGGTAAGAAAGTAAAAAGAATCCAGGCGGCAGATGGCTCTCATAAAATCAACTAATTTGTTTCGATTATCTTCTGTCCGCGGCTCGACGATCCTGGAGCTTTCGTTTCATTTCGAGCTCGTCGGCCACAGGGCAGAGAAGGAAACAAAAAGGGGTTCCTCTCCGGTCGGTTGGTTCCCAACCGGACGGTCTTTCTTAAAGGCAAATTTGCCGATCCCCTGCTGTGCGTTGTTGATCCATTAGGTAACGCACAGCCGAGAAGTTGCCGACGCCTGGCGGTGCCGCCGTCGAAAGGAGTAACATTGCATGCGCCATTAGGCCCGCAGGGGGTCCACGAGCCCTGCGGATGACCAGTTTGGGATGCCGTGGGCTCGGTAAATCAAATTGGAGTCTCTGGGCAGAGAAACCATGAAACCACCGAAGCCCCATGCCGATTGTCGGATCCGATCATTAAACGGAAGTCGTAAAAATTACAAGGACTTCTCCTGCATCGCCGATGTAGGATTATGCAGTGGTTCGCAGTGTGAGATAGCACGTGAAACGTTCGATGCATTCTAATTTAATAAGTCCGCTGTGCAAATTTGTTGATGAGTTATTCGAAAGCTGTGTTGATTCGTGAAAACATTCCTTCGTTGATAGTTTCATTAGTTTTGGATTTGTTCGCTTTTCTGCAGTTCTTTGCTGTTTCAGGTGCTACGGAATCATGAAACCCGCGGTCAAACCAAGTCTTCCCATCGCTGACGCTACCGTGTGAAGTTTTGCGATGATTCAGCAACCGGCCAGGACTTTAGCGTCATGGAGAATGCTCCCTGTGCGAAAGACGAATCAACTCGAACTAAGAGAGCAATAGTTGCATCAAAAGAATGAATGGGGATGATGGAGTAGAGTGGAATGAACCGGAGCTGGTGGAGAGGCCATACGGATATTTGATTGACTTCAGTTCGACCGATTGGTATAAGTGTACAGGCAAAGTACGTGAGAAACAGAGTAAGAGTACGAAATGGGAAGGAGACAGACAACGGTTCCACCGTTCGGGACAAAGTCGCTGTGTCATTCGAACTAGTGAACGCCCCGCTTGTGTACTTCACCATTTTGTTTTGGCCTTACAAAGTCTCCCTTTGCTTATATCCTATCCGGAGAAGCCCCCCCGGGGGGTGGGGGGAGCACACACCGACCAGAGAGTCACTAACCAGGAACCAGAAATCCCGCGCTGCCGGGACCTGTGTGCTATTTTATCCGCCAGGTCCGAATGCACAATCAAATCCACCGTCGACGCATCTAATTACCGATTTAACCCTAAACCAATTAGCGTGCCATATCTGTGCGTAGCATCATTAGCCTGGTCGGTCGGCCTCAGGCGTCATGTTCCGGCGTCGAATCTCTCGCTCGCGTCGGGCGCCATCTCGGAAAGATCCTGCCCCCATCGGGAGTCCTGTTTCACGCGTTCCGAAGCGAGCGAACTCGGCTGCGTGCATTTTATACGGAGCGGTTCGTGAGTTCCGAAAGGAACGGTTAATTAGTTGAAAAATTGTTCCAATTTCACCCCAATCGAAAAAGGATCACAAGGTTTAAAGACTTCGGGTCAGCTCGAGGTTTTAAAATTCGCTAGGGGAAATAGAGAATTCAGGATCAGAATCGGAGGATTCGAATGGAAAGGCTCGGATGCATGCATAATGTAAACATATGTTCATGTAAAATGTCTTATTTTTTACTCAACTTTAGCATTCACAAACATCTCGCAGTTCAACCGATCATCGCTAGAATGGCCTATCCTGACAATCCATAATCCGTGTGCAACTTCAAACCCGGGACACCATAAACTACAACTACAATTGTCTGGCTACCGACAGCTGCAGGGCCAACAGCAGCAGCCACAAGGGCAGAAGCCCTCATGTTCGTTGTCAAGAAGCGACCATAAAGCCAGCCATGGAATGCTGCAGACGGCCACGTCGGCGGAGTTGTTGCCGGTGATTGGCGAAGTTTGCAGAAGTAGCGTACAATCGAGCTGTCGTCGTCGTCGTCGTCGCAGTCGAAGGGTTTGGCTTCGGCGAGACTTTCCACTTGACGGGGTTGCGCCCAAGAGCAAGTTCATTCCTTGGTCAGGGTTTTGGCGGTCGATTCGCGTCCGTCTATTGGAAACTATCGGAAACGCACGCACGGAGGCATGGCAACGCCATCCGAAAGTGAGGAGAGAAAAAAAAAAACGGCAACATAGCACAATAATTGAAGCAATTATATTCGATGATAAATTGATTTTTCAACAGTTTCGTACGCGGGCGACCTGGGCTGCCCTGTTGTGAGGCTATCCCGCGAACAGATCCCGTCGCCTGGGGGAGTGCTTCCGAAGGCGAGGGGCTCTCGGGAAGTTGCTGCTGTCCATGTGCTTATCCGTCGGTGTACCGGTATTGTGTGCCCGCTGCCGGGGAGCTGTCAGTGGACCGCTCCGTCTGGGCAAGTTGGCAGCCGTTGCAAGGTATGGGACTCACATGCGCAGATGGTGCGCGTCAGCCCTGACTCACTGCCCGGTGCGGCGTCGCTCTCCGGCGTAACGTTTGGGTCAGGTTAGAAAGACCCGCACCCGAGAACTTGGGGTTTTTCTTTCCGCCAACGTTTTGATGAACAGAAAGCCGCATGTCGACATATTGCAAGAATGAAGCTTGGACTGGGAAACCACATGATCTGACTTACGGGTTTGCTGGAACCTATCGATGACTAAAATGAATGCCATTCGTGTTACTTTGTCCTAAGCGTCCTATAACTGCGTTCGCTAAGGAAAATGGAACCTTACAGCTCAATTGGAAATATCTGCTGGTACATGAGTAACGAACGATTCCACGAACCATTTGAAAATGTCACATTCGTCCGCCACTAGGAACACACAGACTATGAGTATCAGTATGCACAAAACATACACACTTTGAGAGGACATTCCTAAGCCGCGTGAGTTATTTGCCATTCGTGAGGCGCAAGGTATGCGAAAAATCCATTCCATTTCATTTGATGACCAATCGTTTTGTTTTCCCAACCGATGGGCGATAACTTTTCATGTGAAACGATTCGCTCTTGTCTCAGGCTGTAACTATTCAAGGGATTGAACTACCAAAGTATCCAGTAACGCGGACGCACTGTGAAATAATCACAATCGCTATCTCCAGCTGT
>JAOEFI010000006.1:28554063-28576989 GCA_034621735.1 Anopheles plumbeus
ATGTGAGCTTCCCCAGAGCCGATTCTGGCCGGACATGTTCGGTGCGGCTTTTGCTGACAACTTTGGCTACGGGGGTGACTTCGATGGGATGGACAATAAATAAAACCTGCCAGCAGCGGCCAGCGCTCGGACACGTTCTAAGTGTCCCGCCTAGAGGGCGAGAAAGAGATACCCGCTGTCGGTACACCCCCGCTACTGAATCGTTAAAGAACGATCGGACAGGACGGCTCCGGGGGTCGATGAAAGAGTCCGCGGGTTCTCCCCGATGGTGCACGAGAAGCTACAGTCGCCACGGTATCATAAATTATCCACAAACGTACTGACACAACAGCACATTTGTCATGGCCAAGTATAGGAGCTACGCATAGTGTGGCTCGCTGTCCGATCGTTTACGTGGGCGATGTTGATGGCGGGAATGGATCCAAAAATTAGGAAAAGAAAAAAGTCCGCCTACTACTACCGGGGGCCTATCAAAACGTGCACCGTCTCCATTGCACTACAATGAAGGACAATAAAGGTGCGCCTTTTGGGACTTTCGGCACGAATACATTGTAAAATAAGTTGAGGGACAATAAATGTTCATTTAAACAAAAATGTTAGCAAAAGATAAAGATGCCTAATTCGGTAGAGGACTCTCGTTGTGCGTTTACTCCAACCAATACATATGCTGCGGGCATTTTAATTGAATACAATTCCTGCTGTTTCGCTCAACAGCGTAAAACAATTCGTGACTGCTCTAACCACCAAATACAACCTCAAAACGCACTCCAAAGCAAAAAAAACTAGAGATGAAAAAGAGATGATTATTCAAATTTCGAAACGACGACGAATATACGGAGGAAAGATTTTTTCAACATTGTTTTTTTTGTCGTAGTTCCACCAGTATGGCTGCTGTTGTTACCGGTGCTGATGATGATGTGCCCATTTTTGTTTATGTTGCCCCTTGCCAGTGCTGCCACCATAAAAGAGGTTTCCATTTTTCTTGTGTGGAAGTCGCTGGAACAGAACCCGTTCTGGGAAGCTACCCAGAGCAAGGGAGCCACTGGAAAGACGAAGGGCTTTTGGGCGAGGTAGCGAAGGTGGCGGCCAGTTAGCGTCAGCGGGCGGACACGTCTTCTTTTGTTTTCAATTCGAATTTATTGATAGTGGGCGGGCAGGTTGCGTTAATTCAATTTGCTTTTACCACCACCACCACGACGGACGGGGTACATACACACGCGGCCGCTAGCGTGAAGCATGGGTTTTCCGTTCAAAAAGCGGGCTCTGACAGAGGGGGCCTTTACAAAAAAAACACACACAAAACGAGTCATGGAACTCGATGTCAAACCCGCGGGGAAAAATAAGACACAAACAAAGCAAACCCCCGGCGTTTGTTGATTTGACTGCGTGTACCGACCGACACTGTTGCTCCACGGCTTCGAGCCACATTTCCCTTCGAATGGAACCCCCAAAAAGTGCCCCCATGACACTGATTTAGAACCCCCAAAAAAGTACAATCAGAGATCCTGGAGCGGTAAAGTACCTTGATAACAAACTTTTTCCGGTGCCATGGATCCTTTGTGGGCTTGTCGGTTGGCAGTCCTGCGAACCCGAGTTCCTGGAACAGGCATCAAGTATCATGTTATATTCATGCGCGAAAGTCAAGTTCCTGTTCAACCTTTTGTGTTCCGTTTAAGGTATTCGAGCAGGCGAACCACAAAACTAACCCCTAGCTCTCAACCCCGCTTCTCTCTGTCATAGACACACACACACACACACACAGTTCGGAAAAACTATCTACCATTCGGAGTGAAACGGACAACGATTGGGTCGATTGGTTTTTCAAAATCGATTGCCCCCCCAGCATGCCACCCTTGGTAGGAAAAAACGCAACCAATTCCAGCGCCATCGTCCTTTGAATGTTTGTTCACCGCCGAGTCCCTTTTCTTTCCCCGAGGGGTGCAAATGTTTTCACCCCGGAAACGGGACGCAACTGAGACATAGAGCATGGGCAAGTCAAAAAAAAATACACTTGAAGGAAATTCATCACCCCTCGCAACGGGGGTGGGTGGATGAACAAGGTAGCCAGTGAAACACGAAAGGAACACCGGCCAATTGGTTGGACGATTTGGTGCTTCTACAATACTGCCAATCAAAGGAAAAGCCACCAGCTAATGGAGAAGTCCCTAGAAGTCGTTCCAACCCCGACACGGTGGAGGGAAAATCGGGGATTCGGTTCCTCGGAAAACTCTAGGCAACCTCACCCTCTCCATGTCAATGGTTGTGAATCGGTGCTAATCGAGGGTTACAGCACCTCCTCCCCTACCCAGCGCTCGATGCAACTTGCGTTTTTCTTGTTCAGCAAATAAAAATGTTTTGCATGAAATTGACTCAAACGAACGACAAGACAGGACCCTCTCATTCGCACACTGGAAAAAGGGATTGTTTGATGTTTTGTGGTCTGGCCAAAAAGTTTTTAATGCAAAATCTACTCTCGAGTGTCGTGTTACAATTTGTGGAAAACACTCACACCGCGTTTATTTTTTTTGCTGTACACTTCATTCCCTTCAGTCAGACATTTCCGTCCCTATCTTATTTCATCGATCAACTCCACCGGGCGGAGGGGGGGATTGGAGTTGGCCAAATCTGACTGCCACTGGTCCGACAGCCATTGATGGCTGCAAAGTTTTCGTTTTATGTGTGTGTGTATGTGTGTTACCGCTGTCGCAAATTAGGCATTATTATGTCGATATCGATATTCGGCACGGCCAGGGTGGTTGGGGTTCGCGTTTCCGTTCGGTAATTTGTTTAATAAATCTAATAAAGAAATTTGGCCACGAGCTTCGAACCCTTCTTTTTCGGTTGGGCTTTGTTTGATCTTTCTGTTACCAAACGAGGAAATGCAAGGGGCAAAAATAGAGGCCCCGAAAGCGTGATTGAAAACGTATGTTTCGATCGTTTGACTTGATTGTGGGATGATTTACTCCGAGGCCGGACCAGGGAAGGGCGTATGATCGACATGCAGGCTTTCCACTTTTTATGATTTTCCCACTATTTCCTAGTGTCAAAAATTGGGAGAAATTTCGGAACCGAACCGTTTTCGGGCACTTTCCTGAAAATATCAATAAATACACCACTTGACTTGGGCCATGAGAGCACACTTTTCCGCAGCGGCAGCAGGAAAGCGGGAAAGCGCTGGTCGATGGTTCGATCAGCTAAATAATAGTAAAATCCGAGTGAAACTCACCTGCGTCTGCGTCAGCCCGAGGCTGGCGGCGAGCTCGGCCCGCTCCGGTAGCGCCAGGTACTGTGTTCGCTGAAATCTTCGGTTGAGCTGCTGCAGCTGCAGGGAGCTGTAGATGGTGCGCGGCTTGCGCATCTTCTTGCCCTTGCCGTTTACCCGCAGACCGGTGTCTTCTAATTTGTCTAGCAGGAAATGCGCGTCACCGTCGGCGTTCGGGCCGGACGCGGCATGGTGCACGTGCAGCGCGACGGACGTCGGTGAGGGTGGTGGTGGCGGATACGGGGAAAAACCGGTAGTTGGAGAGAGAAGAGAAAAGAGAAGATCGATTGCAGATGATGAAAATTGAAATTGCAAACCACGTCGATGAGTGAGGGGGGCGTAGGGAGGGGTTGCGGAAGGAGCGCAGCGCTTCGCCGGCAGGGTGCGAAAAGCCCCAGGAAAGTGATAAGGATTTCAGCAATATGGTGGCACCGTACGGCACCACACCACAAGGGCCATCCGCTGGTGACCAACAGGCGCAAAAAAGAGACGATAATGATTTCATTAACACCGTTGCACCGTCTTCCGTTTGCGCGAGGGGACCTGGACGAGCGATGCGCCGGATACAAACGCATACATGAGCATACACAGCAGCACGATACACGTGTGCATCACCACGGTGCGTCGTGGGGCAGGCAACAATGTTAGAGGGCCGGGCACCGCGAAACTATCGATCAAACGGCGAACGAGTCCTGAGTGTGTTTCGGCCCTCAGCGTTTGACCCGGTTTGAAATTTTCTTCTTTCTTCGTCAGAACGAGACCGGAAGGATGGCGAAACACAAGGCAAGCATAGCAAGACGCCAGGAGACCGAACGTCCAGGGTGCACACGTACTTGCATTATGCGTGTGGAAGAAAGGGCAAAACTTCATTTGCATCGTGGGCTTGTTTCGTATCTCACATTCGCCGGGGAAAAACAGGAACTCCAATGGCGGTGGCAATACATTTTTAGACTCGATACAATAGCACACGCACACGCACACAAGCCGACAGGTTGGGCCGGTTGGAAAGCAACTGATTTTGACCCCCCGGGGAGAGGGGGAAACTTTCATTAGGAAAAGTTTGGCTTTGGTTTCCTTCCACCATTCCCGTTTAGTTTTTAGGGACGATGTTGTGTGCGGCAACATTGTTGTAGGCCTTCTCCAACAGAATTCATCCCGTCGTTGAAATGTTTGTTTTAGAAATGGTAAAACAGATTCAGTACAAAATTTAAATCCTTCAATTTGTTCTGTTTGGTCGCAACTTCAATATTTTACTTTTTCCGACACCTTATGTTTGTAAATAAAAGCGAAAAAGAAGTACTTGATGAAAAATGGTTATGAATTAAGTACTCTTTCCCCGACTCCACGGTGTTCGCCCCACAACGAGGGAGTAATGCATGTTCCAAAAAAAAAAGCGCATCCAATGCATTGCTGTGTATTTAATCAAAAATGTTAATTTATGTGTGCCAACAAGCTTTCCGCCGGTCGGCAGCAGGCCCCGGCACCACCGTCAGTGATGGAGTTCGCCACGGGTGTGCAGGTATTGAGATGCATTGCGTGTACGCTGTTTGTTCGTCCATTTCGTTCCAGCGCACAAACGCGCCAGCAGTGTGGGGCCCTCCGGAGTGCGCTACTGTTGACGTTTGCTCCGCACACATCAATGTGGAGCATAATGTTGGCCCCAACCGGCTCTTAGCGGTGTTGGCATCGGTCGTGCCACTCGAGAGGCATTGGGCGCTGTGAAGAATAATGCAACCTTTGTCGCTTCTTTTGGGACCCCGGAGAGATCCGACCAAGTTGCTTTTGCTCAACGAGAAGAGTTTTAGTTCAATTTGTCTAGGAAGAACTCGGCTCAAATATGCACCCACTAATCCTCCATTTTTAATTCAAACGGCCACACGATTTGCTTACGGACGGTTCGCGTGCTTCCAAAATTAGCAACACTCAGGCAGGAGTAGAAAAACTTTCACAACAAAGTCTGTTCCATGCGAGTGCCCTCCCAGGAGGTTGATCGTCTTCTTGTGCTTATGGTGATGAGCATCAACACATTCACCACCGATCCGATCCATCGAGGCATCCCCGGCCCGGTTGGGTGTCTTTCTCGAATGCAACAACACTCTTCGCTGCGAAAACATTATCTCGCTCTTCCTTGCGGAAGAAGCTTGGGCGCGAATGACTGCTGCTGACGGAAAGCATGACGCGCATGACACATGCGCAAAAAGGTAAAGAAGTTCTCCGACCGACCGGAAGGCCGAACGCGGAGAGGAGGCTGGGAATAAATTATCTCGTGTGCACGTCGTCCTTTCGACAACGACGACGACGACGACGACGACAGCGTGGTGCACGTTGTTACGTACGCACCACACCGCGAATTGTTTCTGATTCCGCAGCCTCAAGGTTCACACTGCGACGCATGGGTGCTCAGATTCTCGCTTTTTTATTTCACTGAGCAGCGAACGTTTTGCTTAGCGCGCACCGAGCCAGGCGCAAAGGGGCCTGCCACCAGTCGAAGGGTTTCGTTCGCTGCATTGTTGCTGGTTTTCCCCCCGCGGCAAAGGCATGCTCTCGGCTGGCTGTTTTCGGCAGGAGGATATTCGATTTTGTAACGTGATTTTTATCCACTGCTTCTTCATCGCTTTCTTGGTGCTGCTTTTTGTTCCACTCCACCGCACTCGACCGAAATCTTTCCAAGAGTGTCTTTTGTCAATCAAACTCATCCACCGAACTCAGCGATAAAGCATCCGGCGCAGTCACTGAGGGTCCATATTCAAAATGAGGTGGTCAAAATCGAGGTGCCGAAAGACGGGTGGCTGAAGAGGAAACCGATTATTATTACCGATGAATCTATAAATCACCATCGAAGGATCGACATTCCGCGAAGCAAATATTTAAAACTGATTTATGACCAAATTTTGAAAAGCATATGCTCACTCTCCGGCAAACAAGTAATGCCTTTCTACGGCTTGGGTGAGATATGCTCACGAAGATCCCACACGCCATCTACGGAAACTGTCTCCCTGAAGGAAACCAAAAGTCCGTCGAAGCCTAAATCCACCATTTATGCCGCGACGCAGGTCGCACATTTTTCGCAGAAATCCTTGGCTCCTTGCACCGTGTGCCCTACATATACGTAAAAGGAGACCGTCACGTCAACCCAGACCGGGCACAGGGAGTGGCCGCCGCGATGCCATCCCAAAGGCAACGATTTCTCCCGGGACAGACCAGGCCGGGAGTTCCCGCGAAGAACCGGGGCTCCGAATTTTGGGCGCACGTACTACGATACACGTAAAAGCGCACGGAGAAACCACCCAGAAAAGGTGTGATTGTGTCTGGTGCCGGTGACGAAAGCAGAAACTCTTTCTCCATACGTCATTGAGAGGGAAAATAAATATATCCTTATTTGATGCACTTGGCACGAACACCTTCGTATCGAAAAGGTGTCGCGGAACGGAATCGTATCTATTGATCCTCTCGTTTGAACGTCAGGATGCGTTCGCTTTGAAAAGTCAACAGCGAAATTGTTATATTATGAACTCACGTGGTGGTCATTTCCGGTACAAGACATCGTTGGGCGCGCTTTGTTCAACGCTCTAGGACATTTCACCATTTAGGTCCTTTCAAAGAAAACAGCCAACAGTAAAGCAAGCCATTTTCAAATTAGGGCAGAATCCTTTCAGAAGAATAGTTCTTATTTTCTATGTGTGCCGTTTTTTTATTATTTAAATTAGAGAAATCTCTTCCCTTCCCGTCCCATTCGTTGGCCCTTCGATGAACTGCACAGCTATGTGTGTGGTTCGTATTTGCTCGTGCCGTTATCCATTCTCAGGGAAAATCTGGGACGAATAGGATAGGTCGGAGAAAAGACCCCAGCCGGAAACGACGCATAAGAAATCGGCTACGAGACACACACTAGTTTAAAAAAAAAAGTCTATCGAAACCAGAAGGAGCACAGCACAGGACACAGCTGAACATTATGGCTGCCGCAAAAGCGTCCACCTTGTTCGTACTAGTCTTGCATTGACTAAAAAAAAAAGCCTGTCCTAGTCGAGGGAACCGTTCATACTTTTCGTTTTGCGTTTTTCCTCCGATCTGGTTTATGCATCAAGACCGTTCCCCGGAGGGGGTTTACTTCTATTGCGAGCGCCGCCTACCAATTCGAACCGGCCATCCAACCAACCAGCACCGCTCTCGCTCGACACCGGAAATCGTATCCGTCCATCCGCAGGAACACACTGCTCACGTGGTTTCGGATTGTCCCATGTGGAAGCGAGGGAGAGCTCTCCTCGCCGGAAGGCGCTGTTTTCCCTACGGTCAATGGCGCAAGAGCCGACGGCAAACATCGCCGTTCGATCGATGCTTCCTAGGGACAGTTTTATTTTTTGCTCTGCACTCTCACTCTGCGCAAAAGGGACCCTTTTCTATGTTTTCGCATTCGGTCGATCACCTTTTTATTCGAAACATATTTTATTGTATAGACAAGCTGTTTCGCATCGGCGCCAGCACCTTTTTTTTTTTTTTTGGTTGTTGCCGCCACCCCTTCGATATAAGCGTCCGTTCGAAGGGCCCGAGCGCGGTTGGATCTAATTTAATTTGCACCTTTGCGACGCCAAACAACAAATATGGCACGAGCCAACTGGATGTGTTTTGGGGTTCACCATATTGGCGTGTGCCAATACTTCAACAAAAGAACAATTTTATACAATTTCGAAATGTATGAAATTTGCGGTAGAAAGTTACACAATTTCTGGAATACTTTCTGTTAATGTGTCATATACTCAGTTTGCATTCTTCTTTTTTGCTGATTGAGGGCAATTCCAAGAATCATTGTAAAAATATTTTATTTTGCTTAATGCATCAATATGAATTGGCATTCAAATCAATTCGGTACGCATTTCCACTGCGACGGCCCAAAAAAGCCTCCTTGTTAGTTTGAGCCCGAGTTTTTCTTGCTTCTAATTCTCGTTTACAACCGACGGAGATTTATTGCTACTTGGATTTTTTTTTGTAGACGTCGGTTATTCTGTTGCATTTTGCGACGGATCAAAACTGTGCAAAAAACGTTACGCTTTTGTATTCGATGGTGCATCATACGATCATTGGGCGGTTCTTCAAACAGTGTCTAATTAATTAATGAGTAATACTTCAAACTGTTCACGTTTGAGATTGTCAGTTTCATACACTACACAAAATCGGGCTTATTCTCTTCCATCAGTCCAGTTCTCTTGGAAAACCCAACCGCCACGCTGATTTTTCCTTGATGAACAATGCTTTGAGTTCTCTACGTCAATCACTTCCTCGCAAGTTATTACAAGGAAACGCCATCGGAGCATAACGTGGTTTGGGTCCACTTAATTGTCAGTCAAACCTTTGACCGCACGCTTCTCTTAACCAAACTAGTTCCATTTCCGTTCATCTTGCATCGTTTGGTGTTCGTTTTCATTCTACTATGCACTTGTAGCACTTTACACATCCTGGGGTATTTCGTTGTTCGCACTCGGATTACATTCGGGGGCTCACTGCTCGGTCAGTTTTGACCGGAAAACTTACCATCTTTTGGTGGACTAGCGCAGGGTGGTGCGTAACTGCCTAAATGATACCCAGAGTACGAGTTCTGGTGCATCGGTGGAAACGGGTAGCCGAGGGCACCGCGCGGACTCGGAAAGCCCGAGTCCTGGCCGCCCTGGGCACTGAAATGTTGGTAGCCGCTCCGGATGCCACCGTACCTGTGGAAATAAATGGATGGCACACTATTAAATCAATGTTGGAAGAAAATTCGGCTAAGTTTAAAGCTGAAAATTAAAGTTACGCTTAGATTGGTTTGATTGATCTCGCAGTTACGCTCAGTTTTCTGCGATTGCTCGAATGGTCATCCCTAGCTGGTGTAGGAAAGTGTCTTCCAAACGCCACGAAAACAATCGAATGTGCAATTGCACGTGTAAGAAAAAAGGCAACACGCCGTTGCTCCCAAAATTCACCATCCAGCTCCAATTAAAGCCAAATTGTTCAAACCACACCGAAACATGGGGTGTAGTTTTATGCACGTGTATCTTCTACCCACCGGCGGTGGCGTTTTTATTATTATTTTTTTTTTTGAGGAAAAAAAGTGGAGCGGAAGGCGCCGAAAAAAAAGGAAGCTAATTCACCTCTGTCTTGTGTGTGTGTTTCTCTCGCTTTTGTTGCGGGAGAAACGATTCCATTGGGGGAAAACTCATGCAGACGCTCCAAGGTAAATAAGAGGGAAATGTTGCTGTAGCCAGTTGCGAGATATGGTCAGTTTTTCCAGCATGGCGTCCGTCATCGTACGAATCGCTACATTTTGGTAGGTAACACATTAAAATCCCCTCACACATTGCGTCGCGGTGCGGCGAGAGGGAAAGAAACATTAACGACAAGAGGAGTAGAGCGAAACGGAACACTAGTCAGAGGAAAAATGGAGGAAAATACGAAAAAGTTAGCGATGGAAAGAAACTTCCACGCCGTCTGCAGCGATATCTAGGTCCTATCGGGTGCTCCCCACCGTATGCCGGGTGAATTAAACAATTTACGTATAATTCAATTTCGGTAGCGAACCTTCAATTTCGATCGTCCATTACTGTAGCGGCACGGCATGAGCGTACTGCTCCCTGCCGAAGATGATGGCCGGCAGAGTGTTGCTGGAAAACCGAATTTGCTTTAAACCAGAAAAGCACAAACAATTAGGTGGCTCCATTTTCATTTTTTCTATAAAGTGTTTTTCCATCGGATTATTGCTTTTTCTAGCTTCTGCACGCGAAATCAAAAGAAGGGAGGAAAACGATACAGTCGATATAAATCGTTGGCAATTACATTATTCAACCATACACCGAAAAGGGCTGCGAATAAATTCACAGCTTCTCAGAGCACCTTGGAGAAATATCCGGCGACTAACAGTGGTAGTGAACCACCAAGAGTTATTCTTGTGTTTGGTAATTCGATATCAACATAAGCACCTGAAACTATCCTGAGGTCAATCCAATGGTGCAGCCAACCATGAGGAGTTGGCATACCTAAAGAAAAATCGATCTCCTGTTCACGCAGACAACATGTCAAGATGGCAAACTCGCCACAACCTCCGAACCACCCCCCTTTTCCGGGTGTTTAAAGTTAATGGTAAATAAATAAATCACGTCTCTACCGCTGCTCTTCTCGGCCGTGTCGTGATGATGATCGCCTTTCTGTTGTGGAGCAATTATCCAAACGGTTTCTCGCTTGTAAAAGCTCAATAAAAATATTGTTTAAACCATAAAAAACGCACCGAAGCGAAGGGCCTCGGGGGGCGTGTACCGACGCGGTCTCACTCTCCGACTCCGGCCATTTAGTTGTTCAAACATCAAACGCAAATCTTGATTGAACTAGCATAAATCAATGCTCCGGAAGCCAAACGATCCGCGCTGCTACGGGGGTAGTTAGTACTGTTTTTCTCCGTCAGCGGCGGTGAGTCTTCTGTCTGCCTGGAAGACAAATTAGCAGCAATGGGCAATAAAAGTGGAATAAATGTTTCTCTCTTCATTGACCCACCCGAAGCACGGGAGCAAAAAGTTATTACTTTCCAGGGGGAGGCAAATAAAAGTAAAGCTCCGGTGTTGGGCGACTTCTACTAAAGCGAGCGTCAAAACTGCTCCTAGCGAAACCCTCACGCAGAAGCAGGAGGTCGCCTCGGAAGGCTGCGATGGGCACGCGTGCATGGGCCATAAAACTTGACAAACCGTATTGCCGAGACCCGCCGCAAGCGAAAAACCTCCTCCCACCGCCGGGGTCCTTTACCGGCGCGGGGACGGGCGTAAGGTTAATCGTAAAAAAGCAAGAAAACAACTGCTCATTGAGTCTCATTAAGCGGAAAACAAACACCGGTGCTCGGAGTAGCACCGTGTAACCATTACACCGAAGGCAGCAGGAGTCTCTTCACGCAGGCAGCCCTTTTTTACGACGCCAGCATACCTTAGCTGTCGATTTATGTTATGCTAGTCAGCTTTCAACTTTTCGCCCAGTAGAACGGAGGGCTGGTTTCGATCCAAATTGGAGGTCGTAAAAAGCACACACCACGCTACGGGAGGAAAAAAGTTGCGTAAAATCGTACATCCAAATCAGGCTTGACAACAAGAGCCACCCCTACTACACCCCACCCGGGAGGTAACTATGCACGATCGAGATCGATGTAAAGATGGGAATCGATAGAAGATATCCTGCGGCAGCTCGGGACAAGATTCTTCGCGTACGAAAACATGCTGGAACCTCTTTTTGTCACAAACCACTCAAAACGGTATGACCGAGAAGATCTCCAGGCACGAAGGCAATCAAAATCAATCCATCGATCATATCGGGCCACCCGATGCCGTCCCGTCACATGTGTATGCTCATTCCGTTCGACGAGATCGCCAGCGATGCCATTCGGATGTTATGGTTTCGTTGTTGGGGTCCACTTTTTTGTCTCTACAGCTTTCTTCATGTGTGGCGACGTTTATGACTACTTCCCACAACAGCGAATGGAAGGTGGCAGCACGTGCGGCGAGACGTCGGTAATCATTATCATTAACTGTGTTAATTATCGCTGCAAATAGTAATGATCGTTACATATATAAATACTATTTGCCCGGCTCTGGCATTTGGCTTTTTTCCCACCACCGCTCACTCTATCTCTCTCTCTATCTTTCTCTCTGTCATTCGCTGGCTGGCAAATTTTAAAATGCATTTACATTATTTCACTCCCCACACTACTCAACAGCCTAAACGGTTTACCGTTTCATGGAATGATCGTTCTGGAAATCCTCATTTATCCTTGTCACTGTTAGTTGCCGGTACAACATTCGAGTTGTAAGGAAGATCCTCTGCTGGAAATCTATCCAAAAACCGGCGTTTCATTTCCGCATATGTAAGCAGGAAAACTCCAGTTCACGGGATCAGTGTTAAAATATCGTTTAATTGGTGCACAATTGATTTCCAATGCCCGATTTAACGGTCCTGTTGCTCCGGTAGCTGCCATCGATGATGATGATGAGGATGATGATGATGATGGACCATCGATTGGGTGCTAATTGCTCCACTGAAAACCGGTACAATTAAACGCCTAATTGAAGCAATTCGGTATTGATTTTATTGTTCCCGCGACACACCAACACAATCAAAAACAATGCTACAGAGAGTGAGCGAGAGAGAGAGAGAGAGAGAAAGAAAGAGAGAGAGAGAGAGAAGGCTGAAATAAACTCGATTGCAGCCGTTCTCCATGCTATGAAACATGCCTTAAGTTCAATTGTTTACGTATAGTCCTTATTTATATATTTTTAATGGAATTTTGTTCCCCTTCATTTGATGTTTGGGTATTCTTCAACGGTTTCAAAAAAATCAATTTGGACCAGGTCTAAGAACCGGAAGCAAAGAAACGGTAGGAATGTCCTGATCACTAACCCATGTTGCTGCAGCTCGACGAACGCCGACTTGCCGGGTGCGGTTGCCGTCGCACCGCCGTCGATGTACTTGGGCGTGTGCGGGGCATCCGGGGCGTCCATCCCGGACTGGGGTGTGCTTGGGGGGCCCTCGTAAGGGCTCCCCAGGTCCGTAAAGTTGAGCGTGTTGGCGCCGATCGAGGCCACTTTATCGAAATGAATTGTAAGGCCGTTGTTGTAAGCGTGGTCACCTATTTCACTCTCTATCTTGCTCGCCGTGAGCCGTCGTCACAGCCGCGAAAGCAACACCTGAAGGACTCGCTCGAGTGTCGCACAGACACGCACACACACACACACGCCGGGCAGATGCTTCCGGCACGCGTTTTCGGTCACTATTTTCGCACTTTAGCCACTTCTTCGGCACACGCGCGAAGCACAATTTCGCACTCCAAAATTGAATTCGACTGCAGGAAAACTGTTGTTTTCCTTCTGGAACCGAAGAAAACTCACCCCAGCACACTTTTCGGACTCATTCGGCAGTACACTCCTTGGGACACTTTCTTTCAAAACACCGATCGGCCGAAGCGCACGACGGGGAAACACTTTCGGCCGGTTCGTTGCTTTCACACTAACCCAGATCACTCCCGGATCCTGGATCGGCACCACTTTTCTGGGCACAATCACATTAACACGTCGTCGGTTCCTTTCTATCCCGTCGTGTTTCGCCCGCTGCACTCCTTTCCTCTTGACCGGCGAGCGAGGACGATCGAGTTCGATCTGCCTCCGGTGCGTGCGGGCCTGCGTGCGGGTGTGTGTGTGTGTTTTGAAGGTACTTTTAAGGCCTTTTCCCGGGGATCACTCACTTCACACTTCACGCCCGCGTGTGGTTCTTGAAATACGCTTCCCTGCTGTGTGGAGGGATTTCGAGGGCTCTATTAGGGTCGTGGATGCGTAGCACTTTCACTCGATCAATCTTTTTCTATTCTTTCTTTCACACAATCAAAACGCGCGCAGCTATTCGGCACCGGTGGATCTATCAGGGTGTTGTCAGGTTGTTTTACCGGCGAAAACGAATCAGCAGCTTTTAGTTTGGCGATCCTTTTGGCTGGCTGTGGCGGGAACACGGATTATTTGTTCCTGTGCACCGAACTGCTTCCTACAGGATGTGTCACACTCGCAGTTGTACAACACACAACGTAAACAAGTGAACAAACACACACACTCCGCTCTCAGTAATTTATTGAAGCATCACTTTAGTGTTTCCTGCGGCGATGAGGATCGCAGCAGGCTGAATGCTAATTTTGTTCCTTTCTAAAAACCTTACTACCACCTCGGTCTCGATTCAAACACCGGCAATTGGAAGTACACGCGATAGAAAACTATCGCCACGCGCACACACAACGAATCAATATTGCAACGAAAACTGCATCCAACACTGTCGAAAAAAAAAACAACAAACTGTGCCAAACGTCGGCGTCGGTGCGCAAGATGACGCTAATCGACACGCACGGAACCGTCACCTCACACGGTACGCACGACTGGAGCTGTCAGATTGCGGAAACTCGCTCGAGAAAAACGGATAAAATCCCGGAGGATCCCGCAGCTTGCGATCGACAAACACGAGGACGACGACGAGACACACGCTCGCGCGACCAACCACGAACAAAGTGCGTTAAAGACTGAAGCACACAAGGCGATTCGCGCGCGCCGTCCGCCGTAACTCCGCCCATTCCGCCGCGCTCAAAGTGAGACGGCGAATGTTGCTTCGCGGGTAGTTGGTTGTGGAACAGAGACGGAATCCGTGTCGCCGAGTTTTCGGGCACGTTCACGAACACATGCGCTGACACACGTTTGCGGTACACGGCTGCATGGGAGTAGTTGTAACAGCGCAGTTCGAGACGTCGATCAGCCGCCGACTAACAGCGGCTAATGTCCATCGCGAGACGGCGCCTAACTCTTCATAGTGAGACGACGAGCCAAACTGCTCATCAGAGAAATCCCGGGGTTTTCACAAGAGAAACCTGATGCGATACTCTCTTTCACTTGCTCGCGCGGCGGCTAATTGTAGTTCGATACGCTTTTTCGGTCGCCGTTGAACGTCCGTCTTACCGGCACCATTTTTCAGTGTTTTTTCGTAGATTTGTTTTAAACATAAGGATGTATGTAACTCAGCTCATTAAAAACATATGATAACGTAAATGTTGTAATCTTTTTGGTCATTTCCTAAAAGCGTCATTGACTTTGCTGCCTGCATAAATCCAGGAGTCCATTGTTTTCATCTGAAATCAATAGGATGTGATGGTTTTTTTTCTAACATAGCGAACCTAAGATTCGAATGGAGCGTTATAACAACCATTTTTATATCTGATCAAATTTAATACGATCAAATAATTCAAAATGTGACGTAAATAAGCGTACAGGATATGTGCACATGTGGACAGATGAGGGAATTTGAACCTATCTGTAAATCTGCCAATTACTTCCATTATGCCGATTATTAACATTCTTCGCCGAAAGTGGCGGATAACATCACAGGCCACTATGTTTACAACGCCGTCGACACTTTCAGTAGTTCGTGGTCGTATCTGTTTACCCTCGACATTCTTGAAACGTTTGTAAAAATGGTTCAACAATTCATGCTTCAAAATCCCTGTCACTCCGCAATGTCCGCTGATTCACTGAAAACGTCGTAAGGATTGTAACCCATCGCCATTACACTGTTTGCAGAATGCTGCCATTTCCGTGCGGTGTACTCTTTCGTACTATGAACCACATCCTGATTCCTGCAGTCCTGTCTACATACAGATGATTCGCCGAAGGTCGTCCATTCACGAGTAATGTTAAACGAGCTGTCGCTAGTACTCACACAATAGGGAAGGAAGTGGTTTTAAGTAGCGAAATGGAATGTTATAATTGTCGATGATCGAATCAAACAATGATTTGTTTTTTTAAGAGCTGCAAATATGTTAACATTTATCATAAACTTTTTGCAAAGTCAACCAAATGTATCAACGCTTTCAAAATAAGTTCAATAATCAATTGAATGTCTGCGTTTATTATTACACCGTAAGTATTAACAAGGCCTTTTTACTGCTCCTTGAAAAGCTGGAAATTGAAGGCCTTGGTTGTCCGGCTTAATCCTTGTTCAAAGTGTCTCAAGGAAAAAATTACCGCACTCCATTCGATGGATATCCTTCCGATCGCGTGATTCCCCCGGTTTTGCCATGGACAGCCTGAACAAAAGAATCGAGAGTTTATCTTACCGAACGCGCGAGCGTGCATCCTCCTAATTAGCTACTGGATTTTGCAAACTTATTCCAAAACCCGGCAGCACGAAGCCGAGGTTTCGTTTTCGACTATCGCTAACCGAATTGCAGAAAAAAACGCCGAAATCTCTGCCAGCACGCCATCATCGTTTCGGGGGTAGCGTGAAGCCGGGCGACGTGTGTTTGTCTACATTTCTTCCCTTCAAAACCGTGGCAGTTCGGGAACACATTATTCCATGTGTGATGTAATGGAGTGGGAAGGAGGGAGGGAGAGTGCGCCAGGGAAAGGAAGCTTCCCTACAACAGGCGGATGACGCACTTTGGTCTCAAAGGCAGCGCGCCGCGTCCGACTGTAGCCACCCTTTTTTCCCTTTTTTGAGGTTGAAGGCTTTTTGTTTCTTGTACGTGTTGCCCTTCTTTGCCCATTTTTGCTCGCCGTCGGTTGTAACCTTGATTCTACATTTACTCACGGAATCAGTTCGCGGCATCATGATCATCATCATCCCGCACGCACTCACGCACGCCGACAGGCCCGGGCCCGAGAGGTAGTCGAGATGGGCGATACGATGGCCAGCGCGAAACGTCCGGCCACTACTGGAGGAACTGCTTTGCCGAGATACGAAGCGAAAACATGAATGAACCCGGAAGGTATAATGACTACGTAACATCCTCCCTCTCGTCTTCCAAGCTGCCCTCGGCGGTCTCTAGTCGGACTAGAGATCCCAGTCCGCGCACGAAAACCCACTTCGACCATCCCGAAAGCGGTCAGCCAGCCTCCGAAAACGGAAGAAAAAGAAAAGCAATCGAAACAAAATGGAAAGATCGAAAGCCTCCGGCCCGGGCAGATCTACGCCGCCCTCTTTCCGCAGCATCCACTCTGGGGTAGACGAACCGCGCCTTCGGAGCTATGTCGAGGAGAAGAAAGCCTAGATAAGCCCCCCGATAATCTAGTGCAGCTGTGGAACTAGTTTGACGGACGATTCATGCCACAGGTTCCATCCAGCATCCACATCTGGAATCGTTTCATTCATGTCAATCCTTCGTGTGATTCTGTAAGGGCCAAACATCACAAATGCCTCTGAACAACTGTGTCTGAGACCTTCAAACAGGAGAATATTATTTGATTCGTTTAGTTTATACATATTTCAAAACGATCGATGTTGATCGATGTTCGCAATGTGCTTGAAATATTCTTCTCATACTCTCTCAAAGTTCAACGAATCCGTCGTTTTTTAAGGGCATTATTTTTTCCCACCTTTTCGCTGATGCTGAAAAGCTTCCCGCCACACTTCTTTGCATGACCGCGGAGGGTTTCCGAAACCTGTCCCCCCGGTGTCGATCGCATCGTTAGTCAAGCCAGCGGGAGCAGAAGTCCACAAGGCAGGATGTGGCCGGTTCGCTACGGTTTCAGCCAACCCGCTGATTTCGGGCACTCGGCACGAAATCTTTCACGGGCACACAAAAACGGCTCAGAACCAGAAGCTCCTCAAACGTGCTGGACGTGTTGAAAAGTGGAGGGGAAAAAAATTGGTCATAATTATCCGTTGATAATCGTATAATAAATAGATGAATTATTATTATCGAAACACTCGGAGCACCGCGTTGGGTCGCTGACAGTAGTGTGGCAAAAAACGGGTGGGCACCTGCTGGCGACCCCGAAATATGTTTATGTGGTTTTTTCGGTCGGAAACCGGTGGCACCCCCGCGGAGTGCGATCGCCACAAATCTTTTGCAGCACCGTACCAAAATCAATTGTTTCCTACGACGTACCGGGGAAGCTCTTCGAAGGCTCTTCGCAGACACCATGGCGTACATTTTTTTTTATGCCGCGTTGACCGCTTCCAATCGGCTGCTGGCCGGGGAATCATTCTTCATTCATGAAAATTTGGACCAAACGATGGCGATCGCACGGAGTCGACCCTCAGGTCCCCACTGGGGGCCCCGGGAAAAGTTGCTAGCATTGTTCTTCCCTTCTCTCTGTGGGGCGTTTTTTTTTCTTTTTTGGGACCCCATTTCCTCCGAATCAGTAACGCTCCCGAATGTGCGCCCGATCGGCATCGACGGTAATAATGATGGCCTGCCGATAATTAAGCACCGGTAGGTTCTGCGATGAGATGTGGAAAAGCCGTGGCAATGAAAACTTCTCACACTCGGGGGGAGAAGCCTCGCGAAGCGACTAGGTGCGTGCAGTGCTGAAAATATTGATCAACGGTTAGCGGAATGTTCCGGGGTGCCAAAAAGAGCAATAATGAGCTATGCTTCACACTGTGTTAAACCGCGATCTTTAGCGAAGCAACAAGCGAAGTGACAGCTGTCAAATTTCATGCCGTTTCATGTCGCTAGAAAATGGTCCAACCTCTAATTAACGAACATTTCGAAGCATTTCTCGAGAGAATAGACATTTCTTTACAACTTTGTATTTACGAAACAGGGCTTTTATTAAAACATCATTCTTAGGGACAACTTTCGCTCACGTCTAGTCGCAAGTTGCGATCGTTAACGGGAGCTTCACTTACAGAACAGATTGTCAGCCCGCCCAATGGTGCAAGGTTTCTCGTCCTCTGGAGTGTAATGCCAGAAGCTCAAATCCTTGTCGGCAACGTTGCTTTCCAGCTCGTCCAGAAAGTTGGGCTCCCACTCGGTACCGTCCAGACCGATGGTTTCAAGATCCTTGAAACTGCTCAGCACCTCATCGATGGAGAACTGCTGGAACGGGTTGCCTCCAAATATGAAGCTCTCCACCGCCGGGAAGTGTTTGTACGCGTCCATTTCGAGGGATGGCAGTTTGTTGTGCGATATGTCGAGCAGCTCCAGAAATGCGTGCGTTTCGAGCTCGCTCAGCTCGAGCTCTGCGATGTTGCAGTTGGACACGTTCAGCACCTCCAGCACGGCCATGGTGTGGGATATTTTGCCCAGCTCCAGCACCCGCAGCTCCTCGTTGTACGACGCGTCCAGCTCCTCCAGATTGTTGAAGCGGTACAGGGAGTCGAGCTCCGCGAACTTGTTGTTCGCGATCGAGAGGCTGCGCAGGTTGTGCGATGGGGAGTTGTCGACGTCGATCGCCGACAGCTGGTTGTTCTCAACGTACAGCTCCTCGAGATCCTCGGTTATTCTGATCGACACCAGCAGATTGTCGTCGAGATCGAGCTCGACCAGCGTTTTGGCGAACGTCGTTTGCTGCAGGTTGAGCGAGGCGAACTTGTTCGACGACAGATCGAGCAGCTCGAGATCGAGCGAATCGTGGAACAGTTGCGGGTCGAGGCTGCTCAGCTCGTTGCCACTCAGATCGACCTCGCGTAAGTTTTTCAGATCGTCAAACAGCACCGGATCCAGCGTCTGCAGCTTATTGTTATCCAGCGAGAGTAATCTCAATGAGTAGAGGTTCCGGAACACGCCGTTCGTCAACCCGCCCGCCAGACGGTTTTCGCCCAAATCCAAGCGTTCCAGGTCGTACAAGTTGTCAAAGATGCCCATCGGTAGCGCCTTCAGAGACATGTCGGATAGGTCCAGCACTTCCAGGCCCAGCAGCTTGCCGAACACATCCTTGTCCAGCTCGCCGACCGCATTGCCCGCCAAGTAGAGCTCGTCCAGCCCGTCCAGAGAGTCGAAGATTCCCTTCTCGAATTTCGACAGGCCGTTCTTGGTGAGGATCAGCGATTGCAGGTTGTACAAATCTCTGAACCACTGCTTGTTCAGACCCCCCAGCTTGCCGTTGCTGGCGATCGCCAGCGTTCTGAGTTTCTTGTTGAAGTGGAAAAATCGCGGCGGCAGCGGACCGGCCAGACATTCGAAAAGGTACAGCTCCTTCAACTGCTGGTTGTTCTGCAGCAGATCCTCGGAAAAGTCGATCGCTCCCGGGCCAATGGAGATCACCTTCAGGTTGCCCAGATGCTTGAACGTGTTGTCATCGATGCGCGACACCGGGTTGTGGTGGATATGCAGTTTCTCAAGCATCTCCAACCCGCGGAGCGTCGAAACCTCCAGCCGCTGCACTTTGTTTTCGTCCAGATCGAGCTTCTCCAACGACGACAGTCCGTAGAAGGGACTTCCGCCGAGGTCGACCAGGCTCGTGTTTTCGAGCGAAAGCTTCTCCACCTTCCGTAGATCCTTGAAGCTGTTGGCGTCCATCGTGACGAGCGGATTGTCGGAAAGATGTAGCTCCTTCAGCTTCCACAGTCCGTTGAAGCTGTTCACCAGTGGCCCTTCCAGGTGGTTGCTGGAAAGATTCAGCTTTTCCAGATGGCCGTTGCGCGCGAACGTGTTGGCGGGGATGCTGTGCAGGTGGTTCCGATCCAGATCCAGCTCTTCCAGCGACTCCAGTCGTTCGAAGCTTTGAGGTGTGAGTTTTTCTATGAAGTTCTCCGACAGGTACAGCTCCTTGAGGCGCTGCATCATGCTCCAGCTCTGCGGATCGATATCGTGCAGCCGGTTCCGGGTGAGGGAGAGTGTCGAGATGCGCATGAGCGACCGCAGCGCGTCCGGTATGTCGTCGATCATGTTTCCATCCAGGTATAGCTCGTGCAGCTGCTTCGCCTTGCTGAACATCTCGTCCGGAAGCTCGCTGAACTTGTTGTCCGAGATGTCCAGCAGCTCCAAGCGGGGCAGATCGAGTACGGCCGGTGAGAGCTCCTCCAGATCGTTGTCGGCCAGGTAGAGCTCCTCCAGACAGGTGGAGATCGCAGCAAACAGGCCCTCCGGCAGCTGCTTGATGTTGTTGTTCTCCAGCGAGACCACCTTCAGGCTCTTCTGGTTGGCGAACAAGCGGACCGGGATCTCGTCGAGGAGATTCTCCTCCAGCGACAGCATACGCAGGTGCGTCGTGTCGTCCAGGAACCGCTCGTCGATGCGTCTGATCACGTTCTGCTCCAGCTCGAGCTTCCTCAACCGGTCGGCCCCTTTCAGTGTGCCGGCCTTCAGCTCATCGATCTGATTCTCGTTGATGTACAGCTTTTCCAGCGCGGACAACCCCACGAAGAGGCCCCCCTCGATCGATGACAGACTGTTGTCCTCCAGATCGAGCGTCTCCAGGCGCTTCAGACCGTCGAACGTTCCCGGGGCTATCTTCTCGATCACGTTACCCTCCAGCTGTAGTGACTTCAGGCTGTTGGTGCTCTTGAAGAGATGTCTGTCGAGTGTTCGGATTTCATTGTGCTGCAGTGACAAGTCCTCCACGTTCCGCAAGCTGGCCAGCACGGCCGGCTGCAGCTCTTCCAGGGAGTTGTTGTTCAGCTTCAGTATCTCCAGGTTGACGTTGCCCGCGAAGATCCCATCGTCTAGCCGCTCGATATAGTTTTCCGTCAGCACCAGCTCCCGGAGCTGCGTTAACGGGACGAACGTGTTCGGCGAGAGCAGCTTGAGGTTGTTCCCTGCAAGATCCAGCTCCGTCAGCGTGACCAACGGGGCGAAAGCCAGCGGGTCGATGGAGGTCAGCTCGTTTTCCTTGAGGATCAGCTTCCTCAGAGTGCTCAGTCCGACGAAAGCGTTGCGCGACAGGCCGGAGAGATAGTTGTAATCCAGGTACAACTCCCTCAGCTGGCCCAGCTCCTCGAACAGCCGATCCGGCAGCTCCTCCGCGTGGTTGTGGTCAAGGTTGAGCTCGGAAAGCTGCCTCAGGCCGGTGAACAACTTGCCCGGAAACTGTGCGATCTTGTTCCTCGACAGTCGGAGCGTTTCCAGGTTGTCCAGCCCACGGAAGGATCGCTCCTCGACCACAACGATCCGATTGCTTCCGAGGTTGAGCCGCAGCAGCTTCGATGCCCGCAGGAAGCCATCGTCGTGCAGCGCGGTGAGGTGATTCCTTTGCAGCTGCAAATACTTCAGCTCGTTCGCATCGTCAAAGCTCTGCTTCTCGAGCTGCTCCACATCGCAGTCCTCCATCTTGAGCGAGACGACATTCTCGTTGTCGGCGAACAGCGACTGGGGGATGGTGGGCAGCGAGGAGTACGCTATGTCCACCTCGACGAACGGGCCGCCTCCGCCGGTGCTGATGATCGCCTCGGACACCTCTTCCGCGGTGTCCAAGTAAATGTTCCACAGCTTGCATTCGTGGCCGCGCAGGTGGCAGTTGAAGGTGGCCTGCCCTGGCAGAGCGTCGATCCCGCCCGAGGACAGCAGCATCAGCAGCAGCAGCACTGCCGATGCTGCAAAGATACTGCAACGATAGATAAAAATAGATAGCTGTAGCTAAATTTCATCCCGTTAGCGCGTCACACCTTCTTAGAAATTATATTTTTGGTTCACTGCACGGTATTTGCCGGGCGTCACTGCATGCCGACGGACGTTAATCCTCGCACGTTAATACCCTTTAATTATTTACTAGCACGGCAGGTGAACAAATACTGCATCCTGTATGATATTCTTTTTCAAATAAAATCTCAGTAATTTCGAATGGAAAAACTGTCTTTTATTATTTTTGTCGCTCGGACTTTTTTTTCATCCGAGTTTTGTCTAATTTTTTTTTATGTCACTTTCTTCGATCGTTTTTTCACACGATAATGAACTGTTCCTCTGGCGATTTTATGTCTGGTACTGAATGCAACCCGAATTGGTTTTCCTTAAAGATATTTGGAGCACAAACCACACACTTTTGTTTGGACTTCATGTTAAACTGTAGTAGAAACCATATTCCACTTTATGCACCGCAACACTTCTAATCTATCACCCGTCGAGTTAATTCAAAAGCCAAAAGTTTGTACGATGCTCATTTGCTGAACATCAGCACGGAACTGAGAAGCGAAATGGGTTTTGCCTGCGGGAAAATGTTGTCGCCGTTCCGACAATTGCCACCGTGCGCGACACTGTAGTGTTTTATTTTCATTCCGCAACCCCCATTCGCATCAAAATAAATGTCCCGGCATCTTTTTATGTTCTATTCTATTTCCTTGCCATTACCAGCTGCTGCAGCGGTGCTGACGTGACGGTGGCGCAGTGAAAGTAACGCGATGCTTCACGCAGCGACGCGCGACGAAAATTGGCTAACCGTAGGTGACATTTTTCCGCGACGGCGTCCCGAGAGAGCAGC
>JAOEFI010000006.1:28584279-28602530 GCA_034621735.1 Anopheles plumbeus
GGGGGGGGGGTTTGAGAGATGGAAACCTCCGAAATCGTCTGCTGGCTAGTGCGCCTAGTATCTTGCCAACCGACCAACAGCAATCGGAAGCGAGCATCGTTTCTCACAGAAAATCGTCTGCTCGGCGTCATCATCATCCACTTGCCCGGGCTTGTTCAAATCACAGTGTACAACAAACTACAACACGCGGAGGCCGGGTAGGATCTATTGATTACTACTGCCTTCCCCACAGATGGCGTTCGGCCATTTTGGAATCGGTTTAGCAAAACTTAACCCCGAACTTGCAGCCCTCGAGTAGCGGCATCCATTCGAAGGCACCACTCCGCTCCTCACGCCGGGATTCTTCGGCCGACCGGGCAACCCGCGCCGAACCTAATTGATCGAATTGGTGCAGAAAATCGCTAATAAATAATTCATGACAATCGAACAATCGTCTGCCACCGCGCTACGCATGACGCATGGGGCGAGTTTCCGAGTATTTTCTCCAATCCAATTCACGACTTTCGTTCGTTCGGGGAGTTTCTTTTCCTACGGCCGGGCCTCATCGTTACAATGTTTCCCGCCAGCCCCGCCGAAGGAAAGAGCGACGAGACGAATGTTGCAGCAAAGACAAGCAGGCAGACCCGCTTGTCCGCTACCCCGACCCCGACTCCGGACCCCACGAAAGTGCTGATGCTGCACGAACCGTAGACCGCTCCCGATAAGCTAAACTGTTCCACGCGAAAAAGGAAGAGCCAGTCCACGGGCACGGGACGCCATCCGTGTGGTTCGAAATTTTTGGGAAGCCCCATTCGGAAAAGCAGCGGCAGAAAAAACGGGCCCCTCGTGTGGACGCGCCCGGTCTGGTTTGGGAGCACAAGAATAAAAATCGCTAATTAAATCAATTTTCGAACGCCGGTGGGAAAGATTTTCTCACGCAGGTTTCTGCTCGGCTCAAATTACGTGTCTACGCGCCCCGTGTTGCGTTAGCGTTTTGCGTTTGCGTTTGCGCGTTGCGGGTTTGAGAGGTTGTGCCACTGACATTGCTGGAGCCGCTTGTAGCTGCTGCTGCTGGATGAGGAGACGCACTGGAAGGGCAAAGCCAGCAGCAGAAAGAAAATAATCTTCCAACCAGCAATGGCGCGTCTTCTTCCATGGCCATTGTGACGCCAAGTGCTCGGTGGGGCTGGCCGGTTCGAAGTCGAAAGGCGAGACAACTCCTGGAGTAACTCCTCTCCCCCACCCGCCCGACGGAGCCACAAACGGTTTAAAGGGAGCGCGATGGAAAGGAGGGGAAAGCGAAGCAGAAAAAAAGGTCAAGAGAACCGATAGTGATTGAAAAGTCAAATCAACCAAACGAAAGCCACTAGACAACGACATCGACAACAACAACGACGACGACGACGACGAAGACGAACGATGAAGGTTTTACTCCCAAGCCTGAAGCCGGATCGTACGACGACGATAATGGCGGCTACGACAACACCTCCACGCTTGCTTCGTTCTTCGAACACACTCGAAGCAGCGGCTCCAGAACGGAGGGTGGATCGGAAAATGGAAGAAAACGCAGCACCGGGGTCCCAGTGGCAACGGACCAGAGGCGAAAAGAAACAGTCATCCTCCGGCTTTCCAGTTCCGTACTGATTTGGATTTTCACACGTTACAACCCAACGAGGCTGCGATGGTGGACGCTTTTACTCCGACTAGCCATCCGGAGCCCCGTTTCTGGCCGGACCGGCGGACCGGCGGATCTCCGTTTGAGCAATTGTACTTTTGCTCTGGCGCCACAGAAAAGTGTTTTCAATCATTCTTTTTTTCTCGTTCGCCTACACTATTTGTCTCGATTTGTGGTCGCAACAGTGTAATGGAGGTTTCTTCTCACTTTCTTGCACTAGATTCGTTCGACCGGGTTTCGTTACATTGACATTGGGAGGATGTATTCATTTAACATGTTCATGTGTTTCCTCCATATTTTGGCATTCTGGACACATTTAAACCAGTTATCTAAGTCATCAGAAAAGAAATCGCTGATTGATGTTAATCATCTTTTTCGCACTATTCTCACTCCTGAATTCCGAATTTTCCCTCTCCAAACGACCAACTATCATTAAATCACCTCGCCTGATCAGGCGGGTTCCGATGGATAAGATTAGGAAAAATTCACACACCACATAACGCTGAAGGGACCCAGGTAGCGGGTATTGGTTTCATTGAAGAAAAGATTAATGAAGATTTTCTTTCCATTTCAAACAAATTGGGATTCTTCTCGCCAGAGGATATAAAGCCACCAAAGGGCACTCATAGATTGAAAGGATTAGGCACCGGGAAGCCTGAAGGGACAGCGAAGTGCACACGACGAAACGCTGGAGGCGGGAGGAAGCGGGAGTTGAACTCGATGAACTCCCATTCAACGGCGCTGATCCACGACAAATTGCATGTGTTGATTGATTTGACTTCTGAAAATCTGTATTTCCTCCCAAACAGGCAGGATGTTCGTCAATCATTACCCCTGGGGGGGAGAAAAACATTAGAAAACAAAACCGACGCGTCCCTCGGCGAGAAGTCGCCTAGTTGTGGCTGGTGGCTGATACTACTAAAGGCACCCCAAACGATGGTACGGCAGCTGTCCGGTAATAAACTTCATGAAAAGCGTGAAATTTTGAGTACAATAGTTCAAAACATTATTAATGATCGCTGCTGGTGCGGCCACATTTCTATACTCCCCTTCCGCTGCCGCCCGTTCCACCATCTTGCGATCGAGCCGTCGAGGGTTTTCGGACAACTGGCGGGGGGTTTGTTTGCAGCCTCCAGCCCGGGCCCGGGTCCGTTGCGCGGTTGTCTATCGTGGTCAATCTCTTTCAAAATAGATCAAACCTCTTCCGCGATCGTAGCTCTAGCTACGCCTCACTCCGTAGTCGTCTGCTTCTTTCGTCGCCTTCCGCACGCCCCAATGACTCCTCCTGGAGCCCGAAAAGCCCGGGACCCCTAAGAATGGGTCCCGCTCCATCCAGCTCCATCCGCGCGCGAGCATCCGCAATGGTTTGTTTTTACTTATCGTGCCCAAGTGCCCCCGGGGAAATCAAATTACTTTGCGCCCCCGGTGGTAGTTGCTCCCCCGATGGACGAACCGACGAACGGACGGACGATTCCTCATCGCTGCTTTTCTCCGCGTTTCTTCGCTGCGATGCCTCGCTAGGGACAGCTTCGGCTTCCTTCAATTAAATTGGAAGCTTGTTCGCTATCGCCGATCAGCAACAGCATGGGTATTTCCACCATGTTCTTTTTTTTTTACCTCGTTTTGGTTTTGTTTTGTTTTGGGTGATGCTAGGAAGGCATTCCCCAACCCCAACACCCCTCCCGAAACCATCCACTTTCGTTCATGTTTTGGACACTCGCAACGCAACAGAAGTCTATTTTACGAAAACACACATCACTTTTCGCTCTGGGGGCCCAGACAAATTTGGTGGAGGGAAAATTCTAGCTCCCCAGGTAGCAGCGGAGAAAAGCAGCGGTTCGGTAGGAGTGTGAGGCGAGTGAAAAGAAACCTAAATTACAGCTTCCGGTGAGAAAACAACAATGTTTGGAATAATGAAGCAGAGTAAATCTTTTACAGTTTTTCTCCTGCGGTTATTATGATGCTCTGTCTTTTCGATTTGTTTAATACTTCTTGTCGTGTGTTCTTCTGTCCTTGAAGTCGCATTAAAAGTGCAGATGTGAGATAACAGTAATGAAATTGCCTTGTTACCATAGTTACAAAACCTGGGGCTTACTCTCAATAACCAATTAATTTAAAACGCTTCTTAAATGTTTTAAAGATGCATCCTAAAGCCTTTCTATTCACTTCACACTAATATAAAAGCTAAAATAACTGATAAATTTCATAATGTATAACAATACTGTTTTCACATGATCGACTTGCACGACGAATTAGTTTTAAAAGCCGTTGTTGGATTATTTACAGCTTCGAACACAGGAATGGTTGCCACTTCATTTTCTCACGGGCTACTGGTATTGACACCCTTCCAGCGGCTGCCCTCCAACCCCCCGGAAAGCTTTCACCCAAAACATGAAATCACGCCATCGCCTTCTTTGATTCCAAGGGGAAACTTTCGACTCCACAATAACCGTGAATGAAAAGATTATGCCTCCTGCTCCACACGCCGTCCCACGTTTTGATCGATGGTTAGGATTTGTTCTGACGAAGAATGAAAGCGACGACCTGCTCGGTATCGATCATTATTCATCGAGCGACGATCGCTGACCCCAGTTCTTCCCCTTCTCCCGCTCGCACCGAGGTCTTCGCATGAATGAAACTTCCTAGTGAGCATTCGCGGACCTTAGCCAACGCCCGGAATACGGGACTCAAGATGGAAAGCACGCCACACCAGAGAACATGCAGGACCAAAATAGACCCAAACCGGAGCTCAGTTTTTGTCATAATCAAACATGGGTATTAAAAGGTAATTATTCTTTCCATTCACGAAACAGTCGGTTCCCAACCGCCGACCGCAGACTGCAGCCAGAAAGCGTAAGGGTGCAAAGATCGCTCATTCGCTCGTCCATTCATGAGTGTGAGCGTACAATGAGGAAGAAAAGAAGAAATATGTTATACCTAAAGGGTGAAGAATTGTTGCGGCCGTCGTCGCTTCAAGCATGTTCGTTAATGCGAGCTGTAAGCTGAACGCTAATGATACTATCTAGACTGAATGATTTAGAGAAGAATTTCACATTTTGAGTGAAGTGTTCATCATTCCAGTTAGGCACGAAATCGTTCAACCATCCGTAGTAGCATAGCCTAATGTTATGCTCATAAATAGTAAAATTGTTAAGCAACCATTGGCTGGTTTCTGAAGCTTTCTTGAATTCCAAATACCCGTGATATGGTATGACAACTGGCTGTGTGTAAAGCACTTGTAGGAATGCCACGATACATTCAACCAACCAACCGAAACATCCAGTGACATCCTAACAAACAAACCGTTTCGACATTTGGCCAATACGTCGGAAAACAGACTCCCTCAACTCGGCATGTCACAACAGCGTGTTCGTGTATTCAAATCATCGCAAAGAAGTCGTGATCGTTACAGTTTCCATGCTACAATGTTTCATCATCATCTCACCGGCCTTCGAAAGCCGGAGGGCGAGCTGTTTCCCTCTGAAAAGGGTCTGGCACATGAATCGTCCCGATGGAAATCTGCGCAATGGAAGATTCTCTTTCGAATGACAACAGTTTCATCGAAACTCCGAGCGTAGGTGCACCGTCACGACTGTGATGAGATCGGGTCGGCATGGCATTTGATGGGCTGCTGGATTGCATCACACATTTGGCCCTGACACGATCAGCTCTGGCGAACCACTCTTCGAGACGCCGGGGTCTGATTGATTCTACTACTGTGTGAGCCGATGACAAGTGAGATCTCAAAGAAGGGTACCAGCACAATCAGACCCATCAAGAGATCCTGAAAAAGTGAAATCCAACATCCTACACATTCGCTCATATTCTCATCCAGCACTCATCCATGCTGAAGCGACGATCGAGTCCTTCCCAAAGTGATTGTCGATGACCTCCTTCCTCTCTGCACGGAACCTCCCGTACCATTGTACACCCTGAATATTTACAACTTGGGCGGACACCGGTAGCACTCGATTCCTCGCCATGGCATCCGGATCGCACAGTCAGGTTGATCTACCTGCCACAGCACGCTGCCCTTCGACCGAGTTTTATGCTTACGACCGGGCGCCTCCGCTGGGCGTCGCAAACATCACACATTTGGCGAATCACCCCACGCCCGCCCGAAGTGTCCTTCAAACTTGTCACAATCCTTTTTTCGCACGAGAACAAACATTCATGTATCTAGGGAGAAATCACTCACATGGCGATCGGCGATCGTAACGGTTCAATCTTATGAGCCCCTGGCACCCTCGATCGTGTGCCTCGACCGTTCCCTGTCGGTCGTAAACATTATGGCAGGAATTGTCTCGTAAACAAATTGTAAAACGCCACGCTCCGGCCATCTACTTTACGATCCTTCCCTCTTTACACCCTTCGCTTCCCTTCCCCGGTAGCGAAGGAAAAGCAGAACTGAAGAACAGAGGCCTGCAATGGGCGGTGTGTGTGTTCCTAGAGTTCAATTTCCCAGGCAAACCCATAGAGGTGCAATAAAATCAGTGTGAAGTATCCATTAAAAGTTCATTTTTCACGAACCTATTGGGCTGTAAAGGGCAGACCGTTGGGTAGAAGGGGTTGTGATCGTCGCCAGGCACACGCCATGACACAGCAAGGGAACGTGGAAAGTGCATCCGTGGTAGGAGGTCGGTGGCAAGGTCGGTTGAGGCGCCTAGTGTGCTACCCGGGCCCCTAATCAACCGGATGACAAATGGCGCTCGGATGACAGTGTAGAAATGCGCCGGATCAGGATCAGCCGTGGGGCAGCCGTCCTGTGGCGGGTCCTGTGAAACTTCAAACGAGCAACACGATTTCACACCCCAAGTCCCAGAAGGGATCCCACACTGGCGATCGCTTTGACTGACATTGACCGATCGATCGACATTATCGCGCGCGCCCTGCCAGTTATAAATCAATCAAAGCGACCCGAGGGCGACCCTGGCAGCTACCGAGAGTGCTACTGGATCTTCTCGCCCGAGAGAGAGCCGGCCGAGTGCAATCGGCGCGAGTCGATCGGACGTGACGGTGCAGGGCAGGCGTTCATTTCCCAAAGGCAGGTGTGCAGGACAAGGGCGAGCGGAAATTGATTAGTGTGATCGCAGAACACACACTGCCCCCTCGTTGCTAATGATCCTGCTGAAAGGTGGAATGTTACGGTGCATAACGTTTCACGATCGCGAGCAGGTTGCTAAGCCGTGTTGGAACGCGATCGGCGATCGTAGATGCTCGAGCATGATTGGGTGATCATTCGAGGGCAATCTATATCTCGCTGTACTAAGAAAATAAGTGGTATTTCTATTTGATGTCAGTCGCTGGCGAGGCGCGCTACAGTTCGTGCCTACTACATCGATGGCTTTATTTTTCTTAGTAGCACATCCTTCAACTCACGAAAGAATTTATTCGTTTTCTTTACCGAAAGAAACTTTTGTTTGAAACTGTTTCAATCCAATCATCGTTGAAGTCGATTCAAGAACGTTGCTTTACCATTCACTTTACTCTCTCCCTCTCTCTCTCTGTCTTTCTACAAACACTTGACCAACATATGATGATAAGCGGAGAGGCTATCGAGTGAAGTTGTGCTCGAACTGTTACTTCATCTTCTCTACCACTGTCTACAACCGAGTCGTCATCTCATCACGCCTTCCGAGTGTGATGTCTCTATCATCGACATTTCTTCAAAACAAACCTGAAACCTCAGCAGAAGAGTGCTTGACACGGCAGCTAACATGCGCACTTGAGCTTCGATCAGCATCAAAACTTCCACAACACACCGTTAGCGAGGTGAGCACCCTGAAGTGTCGTAAAGGTTCCACCGAAAGAAAAAGAGAGAGAAAGGGAGAGAAAATAAGAGAGGGTAAGTGGCAAACATCTTTCCACTGACATCTAGCACATTCGAAGACACATTCTGTTTGCAGACAGCCGAACAATAATGGCCGCGGACAGTGCGATCGGCGAGTGCTTCTGGGGTTTGATCGGTTCCACCATTTGCTGTAGCTATGTCTCTTCATCAAGTGCTTGTTTGGACGAAAACATACCCTTCACTCGACGAGAGGCGAAGTTTTTGGCATTTTCCCGGTTCAAAAAGGTGTGCGCCCTCACCCACCCTATGGGCTCTGCCACTAAGGTTTTTATCCAATAAAAAAAACGGGATGTCCAAAAATTAACCCATCCGTGCCCGGCGGGTTAAGTCCGGTGATCTGTCCGATCGCAGAAGATGATAGCGAAAGTTCGCCAAACTTCAAACCGTAGTGACACGGCCGATTGGATGCATCCGCACCATTCAAAGTCTGCCCGAGGCAAGTCTTCGATGTGGTCCTTCAGCCGACGTGCGTTCCTGCTAATGCCATTACTGCGGACCGGGAGGCGGCTCATCCTTTCGTGTTTGCGGCGACGCCGGAACCGAAGAAGATTACAGGGTCCCCGGCAGTCCCCGGCGAACAGGAAGCCGGTACGGAAATCTCGTTCGATCGAGAACCCAACCCGAGCGGCTTACTTGAACGACTCTCGGGGTCGCTCGAAGCGAGATCAATACGGTTTGGTTCGGCGGTCGCATTTGGGTCACCCTAACGCCCAGTTTCTCTCGTCCTCGCATTCCTCTCCCTCTCTTTCTCACTCTCTTCTTCTCCTCCGGAACATCAAACATGTTTTCATTCATCCAGAACCGGCGGAAAAAAATCCTCCGATGCGCAAATGTAGATCGATCGGTAGATCGCAAGATCCGAACCGAATACCCCGACACAACCCGGCAACCGAACCACCACTATCTCTTTCATCGTAACCGATAGGTCAGTCGAGCTCTGGAACCCTAGGACGCGGCCGTTCGTGATAAATTAGCTTTTAACAAACTACGAAAAGATTAATGAGCGAGTATTTGCCCGGCATAGTGTCCTGGGATAAGAAAACGTAGAACGATTCAGAGGTTGAAACCTTACACTAATAGGTCGGTATGTTCGGCTCGGTTCCCTCTTGGAAGACATCGAGCAGCGGTCATTGCACCGTTGGCCGCACCTGATGATCTTCTGATTGAGTAATCACTCCAAAGAACATCTCTCGCTTGTTCTGTTCTCCATGTTCTGAATACATACACCGCACCATTTCTTAGGCTGTCTCTTATTTCATTCGAATTCATTTCAGTTTATTTTTGAAATGTAACTTAGCATGTGCTCGGGGACAATGATTATATTATTCAAGCATGTTGAAATGTTTCATGATACGAAATTGAGCTACCAACGTCTTTGCTTTGTTCTCCGCGTAACGATTTTTTCACCTACTTACAACACTTGGTTGAGCCCAAACAAAAAAAATCCACAACACATTCACACATCCGCGCAGAATGTTGTGTCCTAAACTAACTCCCAACACTCGTTCCGCCTCCCCTGCCAAGCATTTCTCAACGATTAAAACTGAAGAAATTACTCAATCATCTGGTTGCGATCATCATAATTACGCTCATAAAATGTGTATGAATGGAGCAAACAGCAATCTTCCCCACGCCGCGATCACCGTGACCGTCCGGCCGTTCGGCGACGCATAACTAAAGCGCCTCCGTTAAGTGATTGTACTACATCGGATCCGTCGCTCAATCACAGCTCGCCCCTTCCCCGCCGGGCCGATTCGCTCGAAGATCATTACTTTGCCTTTGAATGATCACGAATAAAAGGGGGAAAAACTATAAAGTCCTGCGGTACAATGGAAAAAAAAGAAACACTCGCCCTCGTCGAGACAGTTTCGGCAGAACCAGGGGGAGTGGGGAAGGCTGGGCGAGATTTACAACACCCCATCGGGATCACGAACCTTCTCGAACGGAGTCCGGCGCTTGGCGGAGGGATACTTCAAGCGATCACGTAGAAAGAGTAGGAACGCAGAATGACTTGAGCCACAAATCATAAAACTCACCCAAATCAACTCCGACAAAGTTTTGTTTTTCTTTTTTCCGCCGCGCTTCACTTGTAGGTGGACGGTGGAAAACAAAAAGCCGACGCCTGTTCCTGTGCGGCAGCGGAAGAAGCGAAGATTCCATAGATTGAACCCCAGTCGTCGGGCGTCTTTCCAGCAAATGTCTTACCTTTCACTTCACTCTTTCTCTTTCTCTCCCTCTCTCTCTCTCTCCCTCTCTCTCTCTTTCTCTCTCTCTCTCTTTGTCGGACTCTTTCACACTCGGTTGCTCCCGCTGCCCAGCGTCCGGACCGGTATCCTAAATCGTGGCGCCAGGCGCCGGCCTTTTTTCTTTGATAAATCTTCAAAATCTGCTCTTCTCCACTCCCCTAATCGCCGCTCCATCCGAGGGGTGAAGAGTCCGAGAGATTACGTTGTGTTTTGCGGTCGAATTGAACGGCCTTTAGAAGTAAATATGTACATCACCTTACGCGGGGAAGGCTCGGGGTTGGGTAAGTCCTACAAATTTACCGATCATCTCATTCTTGTCGGGAATTTTGTCTTTACTTTTGACTAACTTTGCGGAAATGACCTTGTAAAAATTATGATGAGATTAAACCCACAAACATTTGTGTTACATTTTCTGCTACTCACGCGGAAAACTTGTCCTCAACTACTCAATTACGAACGACTGATTCTTTCCTTAATCGATATTATTGATACTCAAAAGGAAAGGGAAGAAAATCAGTCATACATTTCTCCAACGTTTGACGCGAAAGCAAAAAGAACTTGACCTTGCCAAACAACTGCAAATAATCGTCCGAAATTCAAAACATCGCTTCACTTCATCTCCTTCATCCCCCGAAAGCCTCCCCTTCTTTGCGCGAGACTTATGCAAGCGCTCACTATTAGGCAGCTAATGATGCTAATCTGATTAAGAGATCATAAAATCGGCTACACAAACGTATGTGTGCGTAGTTTTTTTTCTCTCCCGCTTCTTCTTCCTCCTAATTTCACACTCCGTTTGTCCATGCCGTTTCATTCCCGAGACGCCTCGCGCTCGGTGCATACGGTCCCGACTGGAAGCGCATGTCCACCCGGCGAGCGCTGCGTCACCGAGCCCTTCGTTGGCTTCCACCGGCGAGGGAAGGAGAAGGTTCCACCACAGACACTATGCGCTACCGTGTGCGCGATCTATCAACCGATAAGCCGATGGGTTCGAACAGGCGGGGAAGAATCGGTACGCCGCAAGAAGACCAGGCAGGCGAAAAGCACGCGGGCGTCTCATCAGCATAAATTTCCATATGTTGTAATTTATATGATACTTACTAATCACAGTAATTTACCAGATTTAATTGTATCTGTAGAGTGCTACTGGTTCTGCTTTTTCCCCCGCGCGCTACCTTTCCGTGGCGGAGGGCGAGGAGATGGGGCGATTTTTCAGCCCATGGCCACCGGCGGCTAACACACGCGCCCGTACCCTCGAAATGAAAATATTCAAACCTTCGTCGCGTAGGCCTCCACCACCTCCTCCCCGCCGCCCTTGAAAGCGCGGCCAAATATCGCGTAGTCATGCATGCATGTAAAAGCCTGCACGCTCCGGCCACCGCCTCCAGCCCTCCAGGAGGGGGGCAATGGTGGGCTGCCGGTTCAACCTGACCGCCCACTCGCGATCGGTGGTATCGATCAGCCGGCAGGGCGCGGGCCGAACACGGCTCCGATCGAGCGCTCGAAGCTGCAAAACCGACTCCATCCTGCGCGTCCATTACCGAGGCCGGGCGATAGAATTCCCCCGCCGGTCCGGGACTAGACGAAACCGCCTTCGATCGATCGATCGGACGATCGATCGCTGGGGCCTTCCTTCCTTCCTCCGATGTGCTACTGTGTGCTTCCCTCATTACGGCACTTGCTTGCTCGGAAGGCCTAGATCGTGCCGGGCTAGCGGCCGGACGAAAGACTTCGTTCGCAGCCGACCAGCGACGAACCCCTTCGCAGCGCAGTGCATAGAGCTTAGGAGAAACGTCCGCCGGGGCGAGCCGGTGGAAAGTCGAACCGGAGCAACACACAGCCGGGCCCGTTTGGGCGTTGGGTGGAAAAACAGTAGCTGAACACACGGTAGCCTTTGCCCGGTGGCACGCAAAACATCCGACCATCCCGGGCACCCCGACGAAAGGGGTTCGTCGACGACGTCGTTAACCGCACGGAGACGCTGTCGCTGGGGTAATTTATATTTGTATGAATATTTATGGATAATTAAAATAGTTCCACCGGCGCACCGAGGCGTGTGGAGGTACGGGGCTACCGGTAGTACAGAGATGAATAATACAATCAGTGGAAATAATTCATTCATATGTTTGGCACTTTGGCCGAGCCAGCATAATGCGAGGATGAGCTGGGAAGGGAGAAAAGTACCCGGGACGATGCATTACAACGAGGATCGGTAAAACAGTAAGGCAAAAAAAAGCCCAAAAATTCGACACCCGAACATCATTAGCGCTTTTAATTTTGCAATTCCTTTTTTCTTCGCCCTCTTTTCCAAAACCCTTTGACCAACTTTAGGAAAACTTTAAGGAAAAAGGTCTCTCTTCAACACACTTGCAACTGTTTCTTTCATTACATTTTATCACCTCAATACGCCAGCAGGCAAGACACCACGAGGAACAATGAAATGAGACCCCTTTTCTGTTCTCGAAACTTTTAAAATGGGCCATAAACATTTCCGTGGGCGTCTGCTCGAGCAACGGAAATGCGATGTGCCGGGATGTGTTCGTGGAATTTGAAGCTGTCCTTGGGCTATAGTAAGTGCCGTTTAGAAGAAGTTTTCTACTTTACGATAAAAAAACTCCTTCAATCGTACTAGTACGAGCAACAATGTTTATTTCAAATCATTCTACTCGCCTGCTAGATACATTGAGTTTGAATAGGAACGTTCACCACGATATCGAAACTTTTTTGTCTTCTCCACGGAAAAGAATACGTTAAAAAAAAAAAAGCTAGGATCCAACGATAAGCCCGCGGGGCGTTTTTCCAGTCCACCGGGCGCACCCGAGCGCCGAAAACCAAAACCCCTGGAGAGGAAGCGCACCGAAGGATCCATCCGACAAACGGTTCGCCCATGCCCAAGCCCAAGATTACGTGGAACCCGCGGTGTCCATTATAAATATGTATAAAAGTTCAAGCCGAACCGTCACGCCCAGTGGCGCCAGCGCAAAGGGTCCGTCCGTCCGAATGCGGCGAATGCGAGGGATACCCCGGGCGGGGAATCGATGCGCGGCCTCGAACTGTCCGACGGACCGACGGATTCGTGGCCGCCCCCGGCGAGATTGCGACCCTCGAGTGTGCCGTTTCGGTTTATGGAGGCTGCGCGGGTTGGACCTTTCTTTACGAGCGCTTTTCTTGGCCCCTCGGCCCGGCGTCGCATTAGACTTCTGTAAATCGACTGCTTCTCGACTACCGCGAGCCGGGGGTTTCGCGCCAAATGCGCAACCCGCACAGACGCATAAATATTCAGGTCCTTTCGGACGCCGGCAGAGTACCGTTACAGCCGCGTCCTCCGTGGACTGGAGTGTGAAACCCATTTCCGGTGGTGCGGAATTTATCAATGAAATTCGATCATGTCGCCCGGCGTTATATTTTGGTTCCCTTTTAACATAATTTATGAAAATCAGCGGGTGAAGGAAGATGCGATTTATCCAACGGAGAGGCTTCTCAATGTGCTCGACATTGGGCTCCTTCAACACTCCACATAAGAAAAAGAAGAACAGTCCCGCAGAGAACACATTCCCCTAATGAGCGCGAGATAAACATCAGCGTCAAGAAAAGGGAAACACAAACAGCGCCGTCGCTAAGAAAACACACATAAATCGGAAACCCAGAAGATCCTAATTAAAAAATTACAGCCCGGTATCTTTGACGGTGCAAAGCAAAAGGGGCCCGCGGCACGTTTTGGGGGCCGCGACGGATCGGTAGGATAAAGCAAACCCCCATTCCAAAATTCACCCCCGACGATGCCACCAACAGCGCCGTTTTCTGTCGGTTTCCATTTGACCACACCATTCACCATTCACTTTCTTCCGCATCCTTTGAAGTCGCTGATTGTCGGCTCTTTGGCGGTTGTGGGAAGTCTTTGATGCCGTGATTCTATGTTGCGTGATTTCTCGTGGATCATTTTGCACGGTTCGCGTTCTTCATCTGTATTGCGTTTGCTTTCCTTCGATACATCATTTCTCACCATTCGTTTTTTTAAGAAAAGTTCATTATTATTTTATTATTATGTTTAACTCCGGTTGCCTCCGATGTTTCTGATCAGCAAGAAACAGTCTTGTTTAGTTTCAACACTTGTTTACCTATTACAAAGGGAACACAAATCGTTAACTGCACGGTTTAACGATCCATCGGCACGGCCCCCTCGTTTATGACCGAAGCTGGGGTTGTAACTCGTAAAAAAGGAGCCTATTTACTGTCGTAAATAGAGGCTTAATGACTTCGTGGACGATTGCCGAACAGGCTCAGTTTTCAGCCGAAAAACAAAACACCAAATGCCGACTGGAGAAAAAGGATAAGCGTAATGGTGGCAGGTTTTGAGCTATAAAATACATCTGATCCTCCAGGATCGACTGGATGTGGCCGCCGGCCGGAATCGCTTCACGGGAGGTATCGACGCGCCGATGATCTACGTTACGAGCGTGACAAATTCTATCGCCCGTGCCCTCTTTCCCTCTTCCCTTTTCCCTTGGCCGACCCGCTCGGTGATCCTTCGAGGCGAAGGCGTGCGGGTCGATTCGGTGCGGGTTCAAAGCGAGCTGGCAAAGAATGGGAGGCGGACAGTCGTCACACCCGAAGGGCTCGAGGGACACGAGGGTAATCTCATCGATTACAAATTATTAGCCGTAGCCACCCAAATAGTCGTAAACTGCCATGAGGACGTAATATTTTACTTCGCCAGCGAGGTGTAATGCAGCACCAGAACCTGCTCGCTTCAGGGCAGAAAGGACTCTCGTTCGATCCTCTTCATATGATCTCGACTTTTCTCTTGGCCACCGCCGACCGATGGATCCACACCTTTCTCCGGCGTCCTCTGGGAATGCACCGAAAGTGTCAGCGATCCATCATAAATGTATCGCCTGGGAGCGTCCTTAAAAGTACAATACAATATTTTACGGAAATTAGAAATCGTTCGAGGCAGCAAGAAAACGACAGGAAAATCGTAGCCAAACCAAGAGGCCGGCTGCGGGATCTCTTGTACCTGTTTGCTGCAGTAAGGGGCTACGCAAAGGGTCGCACCCACACGCAAAGCGAGCAGGAAGCATGAGGTTTCAAGATTTCGCTCTCGCCCAAGCACACAACGATTAACAGAGTTGGGAGAAAGAATACAGGAAAAAAAACACATCACGCAGGAAAACAAAAACACGAATGCCGAAACACGACGTGCGTGTACTTGAGACATCTCGGTTTCCCGATAGCGAGTCCCACTGGCCGAGCCTGGCCTACGTTCGTGCCCTTCTTTGGCCCGATGAAGACGGTGACCGAAAAGTAGATTTGCAGATTAAGATGGGTTTCTACATCCCAATACAGGATAACGTAGAACGAGAGCGAAAAGAGTGAAGTGAGATGGGCGGGAGAGTTGGAACCTGCTGGTTGGCACAACGCTTTAATAGGATTAGTCATGTTTTCCGGTGCTCAGTATGTCCCTTCGGTTCAGCTTGTAACTTCGAAAGACGACTGTCTTCACTCTTCCCTCAGATTTTTTGCAAGTGTCAATTCCATTTGCATTTTCAAAAAAGCTAAAAAAGAGAAGGACCCCACAAGCAGCACAGTTTCAACCCGTTCTTTGCTATATGATAGATATTCACTCACTCTTGCAACCGAGCATATTAATTACATTAAAACCACAAGACCAATATGAAATGAAGCTTTTAGAAGTAAACAAGATACATGTATCATTTCTGATCTCCATTTTTGTTTGATTGTTTCAAGGGATTGTAGGTCATACTTTTTTAAATATATTCCTAATATTTCTTTCTTCTCCTAATTCAAAAGAACTTGTGTGTGGCCGTCGCAGAAGATCTGCCCATATCAAAGTATCCTTCGTCACGTGTTGTTCCTAGGGCGCCGCCGACGGACCTCTACCGTCAACCTGTCACTTGCCCATAGCACTTTTCTTTTCATTCTACTGCCGATAATAATTGCTGGTAACGATAAATCCAGATATTAATCCCTAAAATTAACTTCCTATTTTACCACCGAATGGTAGACTTTTTTTCTACATCATCGGCCGCTTCTTGTTGAGCCACCCGCGTTGACGTGTTTTCCCGAGCGCGTCCACCTGACCACGTTCGGGGTGAACCGATTCCAACCAGATACCGACATCAATCAAACGATCAAAACCGATCCACCGTCCGCCGGCTGGACGAATAGTGAGTGTGGAAGACATGAAAGAATATCAATCAGTTCTTTATTCAAACTTAGGCCGACGCCAGGGAGGAAATCCACATGAGATCTCGAATCGTCTTTGAAACGTCAAACGGCAAAGAACGGTTCCGACGGCGGCGCCACCATTGTGAAGGACTGATCTTTCACCGAAAAGGGGGAAAAGCGGCCCAAGTCCCACATTTACTTCGCTTCTTTGGGTGAAAAGTCGTTCGCTGTCGTTTGTTTGTCTATTTGTTCCCGCGCCGAAGGGCGACGCAAAAAACTCTTCAAATTAGTTCTGTCAATCAATCAATCCCTCGGCCGACTTTTGCATGAATTGTTGACCTGATTTTCTTTTCCCATTTCGCTACGGCCTCACCGGCACTCGAATGAGCTTTTGCAATACCATTTCACCAGTACCTGCGCCGGTCAGCTCGCAGTCTTTCCCGTCTTCCTGGAGCACTCTTGTCCACTGTTTTAGAGCAAGAAAACAAAAACACTTGACGATTGCAAAGCGACGGCATCAACGGCCTGTTTTTCCATCCTCCCGGGTTCCCTCGCAGATACACGTACCGTACCGAATGCATCGTGAGCCGTGAGTGTGACCATAACGGACCGGATGGAAGGTGTTTGTGCGCCCCCGATGCGACGGCCGACGTTAATCCGCACTTGAACGGTCTGGATCCTTTCTTGATGAGCTGCGGCTGCGTCAAGGATGGCGTCACGTCGAGTGGGCTTTTGGATTGAAAGAAAATAGAACCGGACAACGACTTGAGTGTTCCGTCGGGATTGCCTTTTTATTATTTTTCCCATAGACCGTCGCCGGCTGCATCCTTTCCCTCCAGCCTTGCTTCTATACAAATCTACAAAGTCATTTAAGATTTTATGAGATTTGATGACCACAGAAAAGGAGATTAAAGACCAATTGAGACGAAAGTCACAGGCACTGTATCTCATGTACAATCTACAACCAAACGGATCGGTTGTGTTTGTTGATAATAACCGATTCGCAGGGAACTATTTCTGCGAAAAGTGCTGGAAATTGAATGCCTCGTTACGAAAGTTCTCAAATCTCTAACCGACTCGTCCATTGAACCATAATCGAATTAATATGCAAAGAATATGATGCGCCGGATGCCATTATCATTATCACCAAACGGTCGTCTTCATCATCATCGTACTCACCCTCGGCACAATCATTGTAATTAGTGCAGGGACCCCGATCTGCAAGACCTTAAAATGGCAAAACAAAAGCGTATCAAAACGTTACACGAATTCGCAGAATCATCGTATTGCTTCACAAATAATTCGTGCCCATGTAGTCATTATTTTATTCTATCAATCCTATGCTCACGCGAATGCGTTTTCTTTCTACACTGCTTCAATCGATCCAACGATCCTTCTCCTCCACCCCCGTCACATCGTTGCCATCACTCTGATCAGCTAAAGCCGTTCGTTTCTAGCTCCTTCAAGTTTTTCAATTAAAATGTACATGTTACGGAAAATAATGAGCGAACCGTTTTGTGCATATAAACGATCTTATTTAAATTTAACAACATCACTACAGATCCGTCGACGGCAGTGGAAGGATGGTGGAGCAGGTGGTGGGGCCGTGTAGCGAAACGGTGTGAAACCTTCCTTGCTTTCCGCGCCCTGGCATTTAAACATGTTGTATCACTATCCCTTTTCTTCGTTTTTATTCATTCGACGAAATCAATTCTGATGATACCACGGTCTTCGGCGGAGTTGTTTGCAGAAGAAAAAAAAACCTCATAAAGACGAGTGAGAAGTGATTATCCTTCATTCTGCGAAACCACACATTCGTGTGTCCCCCAAAAAGGCAGGACCAAACGAACGAACACGCGAATAAAAATCCTATCCGATGTTAATAAACGGCGGCAGCGCCACTAGCGCCAGTTGATCGAAGCTTTTTAGCCAAGACACACTCCCCGCCATGTGGTTAGGTCGAGGAAAAGTTGATGATCGCATGTAAAAGTTACCAAAATGTGATTCCACCAATAGAACGTCCATTTTATACACTTTTCCTACCACCCCATGGGTGATTATGTTTATATTTAACCTTTTCCCTCGTTTGCCGCGGGAAACCCACATGCACATCGTACCGGCAGAAGGAAACTCCGGAAATCTACCGTTCGGTTGTTGGCGTGATGTTCGCTCGTAACCGTCAGCCCCAACAACCGTTCGGTTGCGTTTTTGTTTGCTTGGTAAACGCCACGGACGCTGCTTTTAGAAAATCCTCGCCATGCTGTTTCCACTTCCACGGTGTTTCATTTCCCTCAAATCCTTATGAAAAAAAAAA
>JAOEFI010000006.1:28602630-28623092 GCA_034621735.1 Anopheles plumbeus
TGTGTGCACAACCTTCGTCGAGGCATCCATTGCACAATTGTTGGACCCGTCGCACTGGAACCGACCCGTCTTGCTCGCCAAAACGAGGATCTCTGAGTATCCATCCTGTAGAACGCCTCGCCGGGGTGGAACGCTAAGCTACCCCGGGTCGAACCACTTCTGCCGGGTTCGAAGGTAATGATTATTTTCGCACCGCCATGCACCCCTGCCTTCTACCAGATACGGCCGACCTACGCCAACGAGTCCGCACCGGGCACGATTCCTTATCGTCTAATCGATGAACGGGCGAACGATACTCTCCGGCAGGATCTACGCACCCCGCGAGTTGTCGGCGAGTGTTTCAGGTCGGAGGTTTAATTTCGGTTTTTGCCTTCTTTTTTTCCATCGTGTGCCGGTGCTTCACGTCTCCTGGAAATCCTCGCGGGCACTCCCCAACCCCGAGACAACACGCACCGGTTTCCGCGCGACCCTCGCCACTAAGCTGATCGAACTTCTGCTGATCGAATCGACCATGTTTCTTTCCAACATTCGTGCATGCAATGCTGCCGCTGACTTACGCCTCACGCTTGCCACGGGGAGCACTAGCGCATGGTAGGAAAAACCGGGCCTTTCCGTACACACCGAACGTCCTGCGGAGCGAGGTTTGTTGGAGGCCAAGAGCTGTTCGATGGCATGTATTTCCATTTTTTAAGGCCTCCGCTCGCATTTACGATTAGGCGTGACGTTTCTCCCTTCCCAGGCCGTTTCTTCTTCATCGATCCGATGCACTTTTCTTCCGTCACGTCACTTCAAAAATGGCCGCAAATCTTACACCGATGGCTGTGATGGCTCGAAACCGATCCAGGACTGGGTAGCGTAACGGGAAGGCCTCTGTATGCGTATCTTTCGCCTCTCCACAGCGCCACCGCTTTCGCAAAAGGCGATATGCTAATTTGCTGGCCCTCGCCCAGACCCCCCCTTTCGCCCCCGAGCCCACCACCACTGAAAAGGGCAAAGGCTCGCCGGACTACCGCTGGCTCCGGCTGGGCGTTGCTCGTTCGGCCTGCGTCGACTGTGGCCACAGTTTTCCACTTCAGCACCTTGCTCCGGCCGGTTGCGAGCGCATGCACCGGCAACCTCCACCACGCAACAGCGACGGCCGACCCGGCTGCCCGGACCGTATCATTTACATATTTGATAAGACCTTTCTGCGTACCGCGGCGCACATGCACTCGCACCCGTACCGGAGTAGGACGCGCTGGAAGTCTCCTGCCCATTGGCCATTGGGGTGCAGTTTAGCATGGCGGGCCGTGTGCATCGTCCGGCCTACTACCGGCCGGCCGTTGCCGTTGATTCGTTCGGGCGCGTTTCGACGCATTTCGCCGCAGATAAGATGGTGCTGATTAGATTCTAGAATGTATGCTTCGAACACGTTCTGGCACACTGTTGTAAGATCAAGCCGTAACCTCTAGATGGGTTAAAATACGGACGTGTTACAACGATGCTACTTTGTGCGTCGCAGCGAATCATGAAATTAATAAATCTTCAATAATATTTTGAAGTTTGAAACGGTTTTACTTCACTTCTAAAGAGTGAAAGATACATCGTTGCTGTTGCCGATCCGGTTCATTGAATCGTTATTCAGGGATGGATGAAGGGCACCGAAAACGAATGCCGTAAGCACCCTATCTGAATCAGGACCTTTCGAAGAACATATAAATATTCAACGTGTGCCACCCCTTCTTCGGCCTACGAGCGGATGAATTTTAAAATGAATGCAAATATTTATAATAAAAAGCTTTCAACACCAAACCTTCAGCAGCAATGGCTTGGAAAGATTCTGCTTTGTTTTGCTCTCCACCAGCCCTCCGGTTGGTAGTGTTGCAACTTGCCGCGAAGATGGAAGCGGGAGAAAGAAAGCATACGTTTTGCATTCATATTGGCAGTTCATGTCAGGCTTCCAGTCGGACTAATTTCTACCGATGATCCAATGCGGAACACGCCAATTTGCAGCACTTTCTGGGAATCGAAACGAAAGGATAATGATATGCTGCACAGCATTCTTGTGCTACTCATTTCGAGAGGGCCCCGTTCGGGCGGCCTTCGGTGGCGTCGGAACAAAAAACTTAGAGGCCGATTTTGGGGCTGGAGGTGCAGCAAACAGATCGATGTGGAGCTCGTCTAGACGTTTATTTTGACATGTTTCGCAAGTTTTAATTTGTTTTGCATTCTTGTACCTTTCTCGCAAACTTCGAAATGCAAAGGAAGAGTAAAAACATCGGGAGAGTAAATGTTCGACGCGCTATTTTAAATATCTTGAAGTGCTTTTGCGCGATTGTTTAAACTTCAATGATAGCTTTAGAATTTAGGTGTTATGATGATTTTAACGATTTCAGTACAATATCACATCAAATGAAATATTATGCACTTTATCGAACTTTAACTTTTCCAATCCAATATTCATAACTCTCAGCTTTTACGGCACAACCTTTGGATGGCTTGCTAATTTACCGACCCAGCCAGTCTCGATCTGTTCCCGGGAAAACCATTGCTGTTGCCGTGCCTGCAGAGAAGTGTGCCTGTGGTCATCAACAGCGCCATCATCATCACCACAAGTACACGATCGGTAATGATCGTGCAGCCTATGATTGTGGGCATCATCGTCGTCGTCATCATCATCGCGCTCCGTCCCAGAGCCGCCACAAACAACTATCATTGTGTGCTCCCGATGGAGCATAAACTACGCTTCTCCCGGTATCGTCGCCGTCGCCGGCCATAAACGGGAGCCGTAAGCCAGAAACACACCACCAGCCCGCCAATTCCCGCGTAATCACATTCAATTTCGTACTAATAAATGTCCATCGTTTGACTTAAATGGTGGTCATTGGGCGATAAAACATGTGGCGCACGGTGGAGCAACAAAAACACAAAAGAAGACATAAGACAACTTAAGGAAACACATCGAGCGCCAGTAAACATAAAACGGGCCTGCCTAAACCGCGTATTAAGCACGAATATTACGGGTAGTACCGCAATGTAAAGTGCATTTTAACAGCCCGCCAAATGGTCCGGCGCTAAACGATTGTTTTGGGGTTTCGTTTCGTTTTGTGTTTTTGCTGCAGTTGTTGGTATTGCGATCTTCTTTCACGGAATAAGGGTCTTTATTTCCGGGGTAGCCCACATTTAGGCCACGCTGCGGTGGTGCAAAGTAATGAGTTCATCAGAGCAATGAGGGGTTTTTGTTCGGTTTAGCAGCTAACCAGATAAGTGTGAGAAGACAAAGCAGGTTAAAATAAACCACAATGCACGCCACTGACGTAATCGTTATAAAATCAATCCAATCACGCCAATCAACGCGACAGTGGAAACTGCTTGTCCGCTGAAGAAAATAAAGGCAGTTTTTCCACCTAAAACGCAAGACGGAGCCAGCAGTACCCGGTATGGAAATCGAGGCGCGATCCAACATGAAGATCGTCAATGTCAAAAATGCGAACCCTACACCGGGCCGTGTTTTCTGCTGTGTTTTCCACACCACGCAAACCCGTTTCCAACGGCAACGTGTCCGTGATTGGCTGGTTCGAGGCTTCACTGCATCCGCGTGTATGTATGCAGCAGCAGCAGCAGGCTCCGCCCCATCTCGAAGCAGAGTTGCAGAGTGGAAAGGGGAACTGCGGTTGCGTTTTGTCGCCTTTTTCTTTTCGCCATGGTCTCGCGGGGTGGAGTGTGGCTCCAAAAAAAAAAAAACGGGTGCCTTTCTTCGGCAGCGTATTGGGATTTTACCAATATTGATCGCGTTTCCTTCGACCCGTGCTTTGTTCTGTAGGGGAAGACGTTTCGTCAACATTTTCCTTGGCATCCATCGGTTGAAGGGGACTTGAATTTATATAAATTGAACGAATTCTGACGATGTTTATCTCTTTCACATTAAAATACAAACAACGAGAAGAATACCATATTGGCTGTCCTATTTCCGGAGTTTACATTCTTCTTGAAACTAAATTTGTTTTAAATATTGCTGGCGTAAAGACGTTCCTCTTGCAGGATAAATAATATTTATGAGCCGCAGTGTCAATATAAACTTTATAAAATACTTTTTAGACATACAATACTGATCGATGCTTTACAAATAAGGTACAAGCCGTTCTAACGGAAGCGATAGGAAATCGTTGTGGAGCGAAACGAAAATCGTCCTTTATGCACAGGGGTAGATGTTTTGCTCGACCCCAAGGCGCTCCGGTACGGTCCGGCTACCACCTTCAAGGCAATTGGTCAGTTGCACAAATTCCGTGTCGCCAAACGCGAGCGAGTGAACGAGAAAGATCCCCGCGTGTGACAGCTGTCACATTTCACGGTTACGGAACTACTGCGTGGAGACCGCGGGACGGTATAATTACGAAATCAGTGCCCCGCGGCAATACCGAGAACCTTTTTGCATTCTTGCTGCACCGACAGGAGGGATACGATACAAAGGCCAATTACAGAGCCGGCCAGTTTGGTGACCGCGACAGTGGCCATTTGCCTACGGGGCACTCCGTTCGACCGACGAACCGGAATAGCGTCGGCGCGTCAGCCATTTTACTGCCATTGGACAGAAGGGCAGAAAGGAGGAAAAAAAGTAAAACGAACGGCGTGCATCAGCGAGCCGGGGGGACTGTGGACGGGTCCCTCACGTACCTCCAGGGCTACTGTTTCTCCGTTATCGTTGCCATCGCATCGGCATGGCACCGAGTCCCATGTGGTACTCGAGTCGATGAGAGTGACACTTGGTTGCTCTCTGCTGGACGAGGACAGCGAAGATGGCTGAAGGTGCTGCCGGATTCCACCCGACCATCAGACGGACCCTGCGGCCAAGGAATGGGGAACAAACGAGCCACTTTTCTGTCTCAGGCCGGCCTTTTTTTACCTCTGCCTGTTCATTTTTCGCCTCATGCTTTCTCTTTCGGACGGTCAGTTATGCAAAACTGTTTCTTCTGTTTTGAAGTCTAGAAGTATCACAAAAATGGGCCATTGATCGATACAAACCCTTTGCGGTTGGCCCGGGTTGGAAACGATCTGAATGGTTTCTATTCTTTTGCGACGACAGTTCAATGCGCGGTGAATAATGTATAAACGAATTCTGAATCAAAACCAGTGATGTGTGATGTAACAACACGACAACATGTTTGCGAATACGTTTTGCTAATCACGAAGGCGGTAAATATTTGAAAATTTGTCGTTATACAACTAAAAGCCTGGGCTGTCAGACAATAGAAAAGTTTGCAAATTTCATTATGCTCTGAGATACAGTTTATTTAAAAAACACATGACTAGTTGGCTTCGGTTATATAAAGCCTTATAATAGTTACCATCTGTTCGCTTTAATCGTCCCCGAAGTGATGTAAATAGACTGAAAAAGGATGCGAGCTGGATGCTCACTGTTGGTACTCAATGCGCTCCTTATTCGGATCGGCGCGGTTCAGTCGGTACATGTACGCCCTGCTACCGCTGGCCGTATTGATCTCGTTTCGGTCCATCGGAACGTACTGCACCTGCTCCTCACCGTGCTCGCCGAGCATCCTCTTTAGCTGCTGCACCTCCTTGTCCCGGGCGAGCGATTCGAGCTTCTGCAGCAGGTCCGGATCGTCCTCCAACGCCTCGTCCAGAACCTCCCACGAGATGAACTTCAGATCGGACCCGAAGAACAGGTCGTCCGAGAGGATGTCGATGATGTGGTTGAGGTCGAGCGGGCGGATCTTTTTATACGACTTTCCCGAATCGTCCGCCACCAGAGGTCCCGGCGAAGGCCGTTTGGCGGTTTTCATGTACCGCTCGAACCAGGTCGAACCGCTTTCCTCCGGCGACGAGCTTTCCATCTAAACAAGGGGAAAGTTTTGTCAATCCCTGGGTCAAGTACCTTGGCTGACAGAGGGCCGATCGTTCTGTGCCTTTACGTGATATCCTCCAGCACGGCGTCCAATTCTCGGAACGCTTTTCGATTGCTTAAGGAAAAAGTTCTCCAAATCGCCACGTCGTCCAATGCGAGGCACACTTTTCGACAGCTTGATGAAGAAACCGGGTGATTCGCCGGCGAACGCGTAACAAACTAGACCTAGCAGAACCAGCAGCTTCATGGTTGACGACTAGCACCCTTTTGGCTCACGGCAAACACACCGCAAAGACTGTGTTCAAATACTGTCTCCAAACTCTATTTATATGATCACAAATAAACTCGTCTTTCGGGAACCATCCGTAGGCTGTCTAGCCCAGACATTTCCACGCCCGTATCAGAATATGCAATGCAAATGAGTTTAAATGCAGCTGCCCATTGCACCAACCATGCTCTGTTTAATTTGTTTCGTTTTGTATTATTGATTTTTGTCTGTAGCCTGTAAATATGTGGACCTGAAATAGCACTAGGGTGCCGGCTTAGTTTATTTGGCTTAAAAAATGCGTACATTATAGACAACGGATTGGAATGCCTCGTTGCATGATAATTTCTACTAATATTGAAGCAATTGTGAGAATCGAAAGCGAAATCATGTAAAGATTGCCTTTTTCTAAACCCGTCAAAAGACCCAATAAATATTACACACAACAATCCATGTCGGAAAAGGTATGATAATAAATAGAATTCGTAATTTATTGAGCACTTTATGGAACTGGTAGGTTTTTTTTTTAAACCAGAGAACTCTGGGCCCACTGGCTGATCTCGGTCGGTAAGAACTGCATTCGCTGAACCGACTGATTGATTTGTCCGTACGTAAGTAGCAACCGGTGCATCTGGTATTCTTTCTGCACCTTCGACGAACCGCCCGTCAGTGGCGCAATTAGCTCAAGATTTTTCAGATGTTCAAACGCTTTCAGTGCGACCGCACGCTCAATGTTCTGCATCGTTGAACTACTGTTGGCGAACTTGCTGTACCGCGTAAGGATCATCTCGAAGTTGAACGGATCACGATCGAAAATCTCCGAGTGATGCTTCATTGCGACGAGCAGGCAAATTTCGAGCGCGGATAGTCCTGCCACGAGAGCAACCTTATCGTCGGATTCGAAACTGTGCCCGAGCTGCTGTATCCACTCGACGGTGATGGCGGGTCGCTTCTCGTCCAAGTTGGTCACCAACTCCAGCAGCAGCATACGAAAAGGCCCTTCTAGGACATCGTAGTCGTATATATTCTTTAGAATAGTCTGGACGGTAGCATTGTTGACAAGCGCGTCAATTTGCCGGTTCCAATGGGTCACCCATTTCGATGAGAATTTACACTGCTTTGGATTAAAAAGATTCCGTAGCAAAACAAGTTCATCGTTGTTCAGTGCTTCTTCTGGAATAGGAGTGTATGCTGCTTCCCACTTTCGTAAATCCTGTTCGGTAGGAAGCTTCAGCAACTGTGCAAACAGTTCTACTCTTCCATTAAAATCGTCCTCCTGTGGTAGCAAAAATATTTGCCGATGAGAAAAACGTGATTTCACGCGCTTCTCTAACAATTCGATCACGTCCAGTCGTGCGGTAATTCCAAGCACACAGATCGGTGCCTGGGAGGACTGTGCTACGTCGAACAGGTTGTACAGTAGTGTCTGGTTTTGGTGTGAGCAAAACAGATCGAATTCTTCTAACAGAAAGACGACACTTTTCGATTTCTTTCGATCTCCCGCTTTCAAACACTCCAGCAGGAATGCCAGGTTCTCGGCGAACGACCCGAATACTTTTCCATCAACAGCGTTCTCCAAGTTCATCTGTGCCGTGGCCGATTTCAGCGCCTGTCGATCGTCAGTGTGTATCAAACCGTTCAAATATACGATCAGGGTGTTCCGATAGAACGTTCGTTCCGGGAGTAGGTCTGCCAATATGGATGTAAGCAGCTTGAAAGCAATAAACATTCTGTTAGTCTTCTGTTGGCCACAAACACGACGCGATGAGCGACTCACCGTGGTTTTACCACATCCTCGAGGACCCAAAAGCAAAACACTGTTCGATTCTCCATGTTCCGCAGTTCGCTGAAGCAGGTCTCGGATGTGTTGACGTTCAGCTTCATACCCGTGGAACGACGCACGATCCTTGAGTAGACGCGATTTGATGAATTTTCGTGTATTTTCTATTTCACTTTGAGGAATTGGCATCGTGTGTGAATACTGTTGATTTCAATCTGCCTGGAAACAAAGTAAACAAACAAATACCGCCAAAAGCATACCATTGGTATGTCGACTGTGTCATTCTCTCTTGACAACAAGCACAAGCTATAGATCTGACATTGTCGATTTACACATAACACTGGGAAAGTAAATGCAATAATGTATTATATGGGCTATATCTTAAGCCTGTTTGCACAAAATAGCCTTTTTTACAAGAGTATAAATAATTTTATAATAGCTTCCATATCTATTTTGGATATCCCGACTAATTTTCTTCAGGTATAACATTCCTACCCTTTGAATAGTGATCAACCGTTAGTCGACATATGTGAACTGTCAGCTAGCTTCCATCACTCATACTACGTCAGCACCGACGAATCTAATCCAATTTGTCTACGTGTTTTGAACGATAGCAAATCGAAATCTTATCAATAACGACAATACTGATAGAATATCGGCGGTAAACAATTGTATAACCAGGTAAACAAACACGTGAATCTTTGGATAAGCTTGTACTGATCAAGAGCTTCGGTTTAAAAAAAAAATAGCAAATTTCACCTTTTCAGACAGCTTATTTGCAACAGCATACCATCGACCGTATTGCCCGAAAATGGTCGAACTCAGTTCCAGCAGTGATCCATTCCAGCATGGATTCCCAAACGCTGTATTCATCGTCCCGGCAATCATAGTGGTAGGACTTGGAGGTACGTACACAGTAAATCAATTTCTTACTCCACGAATCAAACTACGAAGATGACTTCATGCCGGCTAATTTCTGGCTTAAATACGACCAGGCTAATAATGCAATGATTGAATCTTCTATGTGAAGAAACTCGGAAATTGAAACAGCATTCGGCAAATGTTCTTAATACATATCGATCCTCGGTTCTACGGCATTACCTTGATTAACACTACACTGATAGCAATGATGCAATTGGCGTATATCATTTGAACACCGTGAGATGGAAAGTAAATGTTTTTGTTATCAGCACTAAACCACTGGCCTCGACTTCGCTCGGATTCAAAGCTTATCTGGGCAGTTGTCGGACAGTGTTCGATCAAGGAATACCTGCGCCTTGTGAGTAAAGGAAGTTTTTGTGCAGCTCGAAATTGAAACGTGTTCAAATAATGGGGGACGTGGCTGAGGAAATTTTCAATTCGTTGGGCCCCGATGGTGGAGCGGCCGAGGGCGCTGCAGGCGGTGAAATGCCGGGAATGCAGGGAGATTTCAAGATGCCCACGATGGAAGAGTTTTTGAGCATGCTGGAGGGTATGGACAATCTCTCGGACGAGGAGAAGGAAGAACTGAAGGCAGGCGTTCTTAAGAACTCGCTGCGTCGTCGGCTTGAAGCTGGTGTCTCTGATTACCTCGTGTTCCTCATCATGCTCTCGATCATGTTGGCCGTTTTCGGTAAGACACATGTTTTCAAACTTTACTCTGTCTTCTATCTACAGCTGAGAACTTGTCAATAGAAACACCTATTAATTTCACCTGTACAAACAATCGATTTCCTACAATCCGGTCGCCTTAGAGTTCGATTTGAAAGTCTCCCTGATGAAATAGTAGTCTAACGGTGGAATCTCAACTAATCTCTCAGCTGGTTTCGTAAGCGCTCTTAAAATCCAATCATGGACGCACAGGAATTGGCAAAGGAAAAACTTGAGGCTACATTTGCCAACGGCAGTCCTGAGGACCGGGAAAAACTACTGGCGGCGATAAAAAGGTTAAGCGAATTCCCGCAAAAGTTAGAACAGATGAGGCTGCAGGCCGTACAGAAGACTTTACAACACAAGCAATACTTCTTTTACGCAGCCATATTCACAGTGTTGTGCATTTTTGGTAAGCAATAAGTAGCGGAATATTTGGCAACTGCGGGCACCTTCGTCGCGTGAGCGGTTATCATCGGAACAACACAAACGGGAAGAGGAAGCCCGACAAATGTCTGAGGCCGTCTTAGTCCCAATCGTTTCCGAGACACGCACGTACCATTTGCTTTTGTATGGTTCGATTTGCAATTATTGAGTTTCCCGTAAATTTCCTCTTCTCTTTCGGTTTCTCGCCGAAACCGCACATGTGCGTTATCTCCTTGCGCGGTAGCAAAATGTGCAACGTCGCCATAGTACGCCGTAATGCATGGTGCCACACAGTTGGTATGTCAGTTGGTCGTGTCTGATACCTGTGACACGTTAGCACCTTTTTTCTTCCCCAGCTCAGTTTGCCGGCCAATATCAGGGCCAGCGCATTATTATTAGTAGGCATCTCCGCGCCGCAAACAGTACCACCACGTCATCCAACTCGCCAGTGACTTATCAACCGATAAGCAGTACTTTTTATCTCACCTTCTCCACAATCGAATCGCACCGATGTGGCCGCAAGCCGTGTTAAGTAGGCTGGTTGGGTTATTTATTGCTAGCCAGCTCGTCAAACCTTCCACTCTCCGTGAGGTTTCATTCACCTGACGTTTGCGCTACCGGGTCCTGGTTGCAGAAGGTGTTAGTGCTCCCGCCGTGCGTATAACGATCGCAACTGTGCAAAACTCGGCAGCGGTAAAGGGGCAGAGTGCGATAACGATCTCGCTTTATCGCACGCTTACCACCCCGAAAAGTATTCGGTCACCACTTGCATAGAAATGGCCAACGACCATCAGGAAAACCCGTTCGTTGAAGCGCTCAATTCCGCTGCCCTCAGTGAACTCCTGCAGGACGATGAGAAGCAGTCGCTGGCGAAACAGTTCCAGGAGAATCTACGCTCGCTCTCGGAAATGTTCGTCAATCTGTCGGACGAAGAGAAGCGCCAATTTGCGAAGGATTTCAAGGGAAAGTTCGTTAAATCGCTATCGCAGTTCAATGCATTTTCCAAACAGAAAAAGGCAGTCGAAAGTGACATCGTTAGCGACGAGAAGAGTTCCTTGGGCTCTACTGAAGTGCCACCAGTTATGGGTATATTTTTGAACGATCAGTTTTCACCAACTCTGATCGGGTATGGGGTGTTGCTCTTGCTACTGGTGTTCGTGATTGGTGAGTACAGCATGGCGACGGTTTCATCTAAAGGAGATTAGAGAATGTGCGATTAGAGGACGACGCTGATCGATTAGGACTTACGAGACTTAACATAGAAAACCCAAACTCGTTACACTCTCAAAAACCTATCCTCACATTCTGTCCCGATAGCATTCTTCGGCTACAAGCTGTACCTGTCGTTGACCGAGAAGGAACGTAAACGCGAGGAGAAGCTGAAGGCCAAACAGGAGAAGGGCAAGAAGAAGAAATGATTGCCTGCGCCGGGCGGCGGCGGTACCATTTCTACTGGCGGCTGTGGTCTGTCCGATGGTGCTGATGAAAACTCTTCTACGCGCCGCCATCAACACCATCAGCAGAAGCAGCCGACGCAGCACAAACATTCCAGAGGAAAAAGACTTGGCAAAGCCTAGCCCAACAAAATTACAATTACGCATGGCGTTGGCAGTGGAACTCAGTGCGTCCTTACGAAAACAGACGAATAGCGAAAGAGAGATATGAGCTAGATATTTAATGACAGATTGTTAATTCTTGCACCACTCTGCATAGATGTATATTATCCTCCAACGATGGAAGACCGCAACGATGGACCTTTTTTAAAATACCAACCCACCCACTCTTTTTCCTGAGTCTGGCCAAATCCTGCGGGAGTTGGGAGTTACAAAAGACGAGATGGCCATTGATTCTCTTCTCTTATAATTTACGATCCTTTCGCAATTGTATTTTTGTTGCAGCTTTGTTTTCGAATTCTTATTGCGACTAGCTAAATCAAGTGTTGTTCCCATAGAAAAAGAAAATGTATGCCCGCTGAAGCTGCACAGCTCTTCTCTAACCATCCCAATAGCAAATCAAGGATAAAGAACGATTCACCATTAGTGAGAGAAATAGGAGAACGATAGTGACTCGAGAGATTTAAGGTAAATACAATCAGAGTTTTATTTTTCACGTTTATGTGCAAGTATATATTTTAGAAGATGGTCGAACGACATATGAATACATTCATACTGGAAAATAAAAATACTGTTTTGAAAACTGAAATCATAATATTGTTAGTTGCTTTGTTCCTACAATTGACAGGACATACAACTCTAAAAATAGTACGGTTTCCTAAAATACCCGGAATAGAAAACAAACGGTACACATTAGACAACGATATTTATTTGCAGAATTTTGCGTGTTGCATCGCTTGGAACGAATAACAAAGCTTTTCTCAGTAAATCTTCTCATCCGTCTGGTACACTATTCCTGATTTTGTGTCTAATTGCATCAACGCTTTCCTTATACATTACTTACTTCACTAAATTATGTTCGACGAAGGGATAAAATGTTCTAAGTAAAACGGTATAAAGACACCTCCTAGTATAGCTATTAAGACACTTCTTTTCGCTCGTTTTGCAAAAGCAACCAGTCTCTAGTAATCTAGTTTTGAAAGTTCTCTAACGTAACAGCATAACTAGGTCCTTTCCAGACAAATTTGCGTAAAGTTGATTCATACCATTTAATTGCAAATGTATTGTTATGTATCTCCATTCTTATGTCTGGCAAAACTGGTCTACAAAATGAAGAATCTGTATTTAAAAAGAAAATTAACGAATAATTAATCAATACAATTCCAATGCCTTTCAAAACCCGACCCGTGTGCATTATTATAAACCTAAAAAGCAACACAATTCGCCAGTCATCAAACCGTTTTGTACTAATGTAGTGTGTTATAGTGTATTAATAAGGTATCGTTCGTGTAAAGATTTGAAATATGATTACGTTTCTTGCATACTGCCCTCATGATATTTAATCAATTTATTTGTGCTTTCACTAAATGCCTTCAATGTACGAACTAGTTTTAGATCATTTTTTACGTGCCCGTCGAATAAATCGAGAGCAATCAAATGATGGCACATTGGTGAATGTTAAGGCAAATCATTACACAATAATAGAAAAACGCATAGAAGATAAAGCAAGCAGAAACAGGCTTACGTACAATACAAACCCTGAGTGGTCGCTAAGCACTAGGGAGAGAAAAGGGCAAAAAATGGCAATTTTCCTCCCTACTGCTTTCCTTCGTGGTCCTCGGATTCTTCTCACATCACATTGCACAATATCATCACGTACATCATCTGTATCCTGCATTAGCTTAATGTAACACTGAAACCACCTAACGTCAGTAGACCTCGGCACTGCCCTTAACAACTAACATAACTCTCAAGGGGTAAAGACAAAATGATAATCCAAATTCTATAAAAGAAAAAAACTAAAGTAAAATTGTCCGTATCTTTGAATAAACATCGACGCAGCCCTCGCTTGCTGATCGCTTCCCTACTATCCTTAATTGCCATCATCATCGATCGAGCCATCGGCATTCGGTGATGCGCTATGGACAGCTTTCATCAGTATGTTGCCGTTCGGTTTCAGCTCCAGCTGAAACTGCGTTTCGTCCTTGACATTGTTCAGCACGTCCTCCGTCAACAGCACCTGGATGCCGCCCGGTCCGTTGATCAAGAGCTGCAGTTTGGCCACACTCGAGGACGACGAGATCGGCGGGGACGAAGGGGACGAAATGCATAGGTGTCCATCGCCGCCCCGCCCCATGACGCTGTTCGACAGCTTCAGCACTCCTCCAGAACCACCGGTAGCTGCGTGCAATCGCACCCCGAACGTCCCGTTCCAGCCCAGTCCCGCTTCGGACGAATTGGGTGTGTTGTTGTTAATCGCATTGATCGCCTCCAGGAAGCCGGGAATTTTCGACAGGTTTTGCACCAGCTCCGGGATGGTGTTCGAGTGCAGGTAGATTGCGTGATAGATATTAGCCTCGAAGCCGACGTAGATCGTCAATCGTGGAGTGATGGCCCTGTGAAAGGTATGTTTTTTTGGTTAATGTCGTATGCAGTGGGATATAATTATGGTGATGACAGTTCGTATGAAATTCTTCTTCTACTTACTTTGAATGCAGTATGTTGAACATTCTTATGCCATCGGCCAAGCCACATATTTTGCAAAGATCCTCTTTGGACATTCTGCAACAACATAAATGGAACAAATAACACCATTACAACATTGCTCCGTCGAGCATAGTTCCCCTCCCACCGACGGAGACGTACCTCAATATATCGGAACCAGAAAATTGAGCAAACGTTTTACTGTAGGCGGCCAATCGGTGCACAGCCAGCCACTGCGCCAATGCCCCCGGGCTCGTCTCTTTCGTAATTGTCGGTACGTAATCGTCCAGTTCACTCGGCGGTTGCTGCGGGGACAGCACGCCACCCATCGGCTGATCCATCGGCGTCGGTTTGCACAGGCCGTTGGTGGAGCTAACGTTGCTGATGCCGATCGGGTTGTTCTGTGCAGCGGCAGCCGCTGCCGCCGCTACGACCATGGCCGCCGCGGCCGTCGTGGCCACTGATTTGTTGCCTCCGGAGTTGATTCCGTTCGCTCCGCTGCCGAGCACGCTCGACATGATGTTCTCGAACTTGTTCAGCTGCCCCGGCGAGGCGGGTCCGACCAGCAGCGGAGACACGTTACGTTTAATGCTGCGCGGAAAATAAGGACCAATTCTGTTAGACAATACAGCACTTGTGATGAAAGGGAAACCTCCATATATCGTTAATGGAATCCGGCTACTTACTGGTCGGGACTGAAACTACCACCAAGCGGCAGTAACACCGAGTCGGTCGCTATGTCCGATAATATTGTGCAGTCGCAACTGCGCTGGTACTTTTCCTGCTCGGTGGCGGGACGCTTGAGTATTTTCTCTCGATCTTGTTTGTGCTTTCGATCAGCTCCTTTCAGTTTAAACACCTTAAAAAAGCAAACGATCACGATATGATGAGCCCGAGTGGGTTTATCAGAATTGTCAGCGAATGCATTCAATCTCTATGTTGCATTTGTAGTCTGTACACCGCAATCTCGAAAAAAAACTGTTGCTAGACATTTACCTTTATTTGACAAGCTGCGGCATGGAGAGGTCGAATCGTATCCTTATCGTCGATACCAGCACTAGCCCCGCCGGCACTAGCCGCACCATTCTGCAGCGCACTGCTGTCCAGGTACGTTTCTACCTGAATTCGGAACGGAACACCTTTCTCTCCGCCATGCTTTTTCGGTGTGAATTCAGTTGAAATGCAGTTGACCTTCACGTACACACCGACCTCCTTCATCGGGTCCCAGAACACCTCGATCGTGTTCAGCAGGTTGCTGTTGGTCGGCTGCACTCGCATCAATCCGTACGACAGCGGGATGTCAACCTTAAGAATAGGAGGGGACGCATTCAAGGTCAGTTGCACTGGTATTGCGAAGTAAACTTCATTCATTTTTCATGAAACTTACATCCAAAATTCGCTCCCCAGGACGAGAAGCCTGCCAGAGCTGCATCTGCTCCCGCTCCATATACTGGAGGCGGCGCTCGTGGAAGCATATCTTGATAATACTCTTCAGAATCTTACCACGGAACGGGGACAGATCGCCCAGCTTCTTCAGCTTGATCTCGTAGCTCTGGCCCTGATTGAGGTAGGTGAGAGATTCTTCATTGTTTTTCGTTGCTATCGAGGTAGCCGCGGCCAGCACGTACTGGAAACTAGGGAAAGGGAAACACAAAACGATTAACATGGATTGAGGGGATTGTGGAATTCAATCAATTCCATACGTACCGATTGTGATCGTCATGTACAGTGTCACCGCGTGCTGCTAGTGCTGCCGCAAGCGTGCCATCCTGTTGCATCTGCAAAACAGCTGCAAAATAGTCCCATATCAATAAGATGTCTTCAGACAAGATTGGTGGTCTTCTCGATGCTACTGCGATGGCGATGGCCACACGATTGGAAGACAAATCTACGAACACCAGCCTAATGTAATGTGCAAACTATGCGATCAATCAAGAAACCAACTACCCTTGGGCTATTTGTGAACTAAACCGTTTGGCTGAAGAGAAACTCCTAGCAACAACTAATCGATCGCTTCTTTTATGCACACAGACACACACACGCGCGAAACGTGTTCGCTATTCAACAAAACCGGCTCTCGATCGCTTGACTGATAATTTACATGTGCATGATAACTTGTCAGTAGTTTGCAGACGAGTTATATTTGCTTATGAGATTTGACTAAATTTAAAATGTATGGCACATTCAGGGGGAAAACATCTTATAAATAACTATGGAAGAAGGATTTCACCATTCATTTTCATGCTGGTTTGTCCCACTTCCGTCTGTTGAAGTTCAAACTAAACTATGTGCCATTTGAAAAATGGGTTACATACTCCTACAATTGTTTTCAGTTTCCAGAACATGTATTATATCGAATTGCGACAACTGCCTTACCTCCAGTGGCATCAGTATCTAGGCGGCTAGTCTGTAGAAAGTTCTGAAGACTGCTAAGCCCCGAACCGATCGCAGCATTGTGAACAGCATTGGTCATTAATCCTTGACCGCTGCCGTTCAACGGACTTTGTCCTTGCTGTTGCTGTTGATGCTGCGGCTGCTGCTGAAATTGAGCAACTTGCTGCTGCTGGTGCTGTTGTTGTTGTACTTGTTGCTGCTGCTGCTGCTGCTGTTGTTGTTGTTGTTGTTGTTGCTGCTGCTGCTGCTGTTGCTGCTGTACTTGTTGCTGCTGCTGTTGTTGTTGCTGTTGTTGCTGCTGCTGCTGCTGTTGCTGTTGTTGCTGCTGGTGATTGTTTCCTCCATTTCCACCAGTAGTACCGTTCGGCCCAGCACCAAGTGTTTGTTGCAGACTTGTCGCTGCCGTGACTGCAACTTGTGGAAGGTCCTGTGCAGCTCCTGCTTGTTGATGCAGCGAGTGTTGCTGTTGATGTTGCAGCTGTTGGTGCTGTTGTTGAGGCTGTGAGGCAAGACAAAAGACAAGAGTAAGTTAGTGTCACGGGGGTCAGGTAGAGGGGCACATACGGTTACGTACCTTCTGCGGCGGTGACGGTAGTTCTTGTTTGAACACCGGGAAGTTCAACAGTGAGTCACTATCGAGAAAAGTAGTGGTAAAACAATGTAGATCAGAATGTGATATCGTTTCGGTTCGCCACCATCTCCGTCAAGCCTACCTGATGTATCCATTACTGGAGAGCTCGTTAGTGAGGTCCAGGTCTAGATCGTCAGCCCAGCGCATGCTTCCTGTAGAGAAAAAATTGTAAAGTTCCAAAAAAGATGTAAGAAAAACCTTATATGCATCGTTCATGTTGATGGATGACGGAAAAATTAAGTACTAAATCCGACATAAGCCAGACATATTGTAGTGAACCAAATTATCACCTAGTTCATTGTTGTTGGAGGTACTGTTACAGGTGGTGTTTGTGTTGAGATTATTTCCACTGCCGACCTCGTTAGCGTTGGCAGGGGCAATGGTTGTGCTACCGGTGCCACCGTTGCCGTTGAAACATTTCAAACGTTTTCGCACGAAATCTTTGTCCATCGTATCGCCACCGAAGCCGTACGTTTCGCACATTTCGGCGAAGGTACGCCGACAACAAGTGTATTTATGCTGCGAAGACGGGCAGGGCAGCGATACGCGCGACACCGAATCGGGAGCAGAATCCCGTCCGTCTGGATCCGTCTGGCACAACCTACTACCAATACTTAAAATCTCCTTCAAAGTATTCCCCTTGTCAAGTGGGCATGAAATAACGCGTGAGGTCACGGCAGCTCTCACTCTGTGCGTGTAAACGACGGAGAGAGTTAGTGCTCGGTGCCACACCACCGCACGGTTGTCCTGGGCTCAGCAACAAGCGCGACCCGTCGCTGGTTCGCGCGCATTGAACGATGTGGATGTTTGACGTCAAGATAGGAAGCAGGCAACAACTGCCGCAGTACTCAGTCGGAGAAGGAACCAGCTGCGGTTAATCCGTCGCATCCACCATTTGTTGCGACTACACTTTCCCCGCCCATCGCGATGACGCGCGATACAGAGCCCCAGAGTTGATATGGCGAGCGGGACATAAACAACACTGTGTATTGGTTAATCCCGCCTGTGGTAAACACTGAGAAACCAGTACTACGACGCCCCACCAAGAGATATGGCACGTTACGGTGGAGCAGAGTTCAAGAAGGGAATGTGGGAGAGGCGCTGGCAGTTCGCGGTTGCACAAAAGGTTCCAATTGTGTCCCCCAACTCGTGTTGGTGATGGTGACCAAGCTGAACGCTTAATGTTCGTTTGAAGGTAGTAACGGTGCTAAGTGGTACAATCTCTGTTAAGCAGATTTTCGAAGGTTCAGTGTAGGTTCCCATCGGCACAAACCCACTGTCGCGCGTTGCACATTCACTGGAACTTGATCACAGATAGGGCGCAGTACGTTCACCGCCTCGGAAGTGGAACAGGTCCAGAAAACGATGCACATCAACACTTGTGGCGAACTTTCAGAGGCGAGAGTTGGAATTATTTGGTACACCACTGGTCTAGAGCATGTTCAGGTTCGTACCGATCGAATGCGATTGAGCCCGGAACAACTGATGTCACAATACATTAGAAACATGTTTACGTCCACACAGCGTCCACACCATTATCAATCGGTGGCAGGGGAACACACTATCAGGTGCATACTGTGGCCATTTCGTGGGTGTGACGAACGATGCTGCACGACGAACCCCCGATCCGAACCGGACATGGGCAGAGTCGTGAATCTCGCGGACTAAGCAAACATACCGTCTGGGGTGTTGCCGTGTTTACCCAAACACTTATCTTGATAAATTTACACTTTATCAACAGCAATAAATAAATCAAAAACCGCGTTACCACGGGGACTTGCCACGACCGTGCTATGCTGTTCCATCCAGGCGTGCACAGTATCTCGGGATATTTATTGTCCAAGTTCCAAGGTAGATCTGGTGTATGAGGGGTATTTTTTTCTGGAGCAGCACCAGAGTTGCCCCAACAGAGGTAATTGTTGGTCCACTGTGAAGGTTAGACTAACTCATTTGAAACCCTGTCACAAACCGGTGCATCGTGGCACTGAAGCGGTGGAAGATAATGTACAGGGGCGATGCTAACCGTGTTATTGTCCTCCAATTCGTACAGCCGCGAAACACCGTAACAGAAGCGCGCGTGCGACTTCAACTCTATTGACTGAGCCAAAAGTGATCTGAGTAAGAGGAAACCGTAGCACAACCCATAGCCGTTATCAGTTGCTTCGCCAGGCCAACGTTGCCGGCCAGCGGTTGATGATGTAGAATTGACCTTTTCCATCAGCGATCGCGAGAGCGAGTAGGCTGTCTCCTGTATGTATGCTAGCTATTACCCCACACTGTCCCGACGGGGTTCCAGATCTCTTCCCTACGGCCCTGAGAGGCGCCTCGAACTCCGTAACCTCCAAACGAGCAGACGTCAAATTCTTCGGGACGTCTTATCAGCTCCCACACGATTCGGTGGAGACGACCCATTGTGGCCGAAAGAGAATTACAACTCGACAACTACAACTCGACGGGCACCCACACACGGTTCGGTTGTTGGGGATTCGTTCCCAGATTTCGTTCCTTCATCCGTCATACATACTGACAGATCTCTGTTCCATGTCGCTCAAAATCATTGCGTTGTTCGCCTATCAGCCAAACGGCCCTTAAAAATTGTTTACACCTAGCTCTAATTTATTCTTCCGTAACCAGATTTGCTTTTGCGCGCATTAGTCTCCTTCACATGGCGTGTGCATCTGAACCAGTTTTACATTAAAACCGGTTAGCAAAAGAATGACAGAAAACGAAATATATGTGCAATCGTCTCCAGGGAATAATACTTTATTTTTTTCTAAACTGAAACGCATACTCCCTGATCACGATCGGTGGCAAGACAAGCAAGACAATCGAGCCGACTGCGTCTACTGCAGAGGCATGTATTATTCAGACAAATTCATTCCATCCACAAGATCGCCAACTGTGGGTTCAATTAATGCAGGGAAAAAATGACTTCGTGATCACGTGGCGGAACGTTGATCGCGCTTGTCAAGGTTGCTCTCGGCAGTTTCAAACCTCCACAGCCTCAGCATTAGGAAAAGCAATATTATTTCCCAAACTGAAGAATCCGTGATCCATCTTCTCGTAATGTTATGCATGTAATCCGAGTGTATGTCTTCAATACGAATAATTTGCACTTTTGAGGTGAAATAGAAATGCACTTATCGTACAAATAGAGATACTCATCGGCATGTTTTATTCTATCGCGCCTTCACATGGATGGCACGTGACCACTTACCCTTACGACGTGCGTCACGTTCCTTATCGATGTTTGCAATCTTCGTCTCGGAACCGTCGGTGTCTTCCTCCTGCGGTGACATCCATTCCATGCGCCGCTTGCGGTTCGGCAGTATGGTGTTGTTCATGAACGGAACAGTATCCTGCTGCTGCTGTTGCTGCTGCTGTTGTTGCTGTTGCTG
>JAOEFI010000006.1:28623192-28636343 GCA_034621735.1 Anopheles plumbeus
GCAGCCGTGGCTACCGCTACCGCCGTCACGGCCGTCGAGGCGTTTGCCGTATCGTTGCTTCCGCTGCTGGTGGAAGCGATCGCGGTGTGCATTTTGTTGTACTCGACTGGCCACGGTTCCTTCGAATCCGGTGGCGAGTCGACAAAGTTGTTCTGATAGTCCTGGAAGTTGTTCGGCGAACCACTGTACGTGTCGTCGTTGTCCAAGTTGTAACCGGAAGGGATCTGGCGTACGATAGAGAGAAAAACAAAACCCTTTTAAGCAAGTGTACGCTGGTGCTTTTTGCGTGTCGCTAGTCCTACGTTCACTGGTTGTCAGCAAGCGTTCAGCCTGATCAAACGGTGTTTGTATTTCGTCTTGCGCTTAAATTTAGAACTTTTTTTTTGCTCCACAAAGTAAACCACATGTATGTGGCAAATGTTAAACCGGTTTGCGAGTGCTTCGACGTTATTCCGGGTCGTTAGACAATCGTCTACTAAACAAACCATGGATGCTATACGGGATGTCGTACATTGAGAAGTAATACACCGTCGATTCTAACCGTCCGACGGCAAGAAAAAAGAACGGTTCATTATTATTTCAGCTGATGCGCCTATTTTCTGGAGGATTCAACATTCTCGAACAAACAGCCATAACCTGCGTTCGAAAAAAAAAAAGAGAAAACGTCGACCGGTTTGCTTTTTGAATCCACTTAAATTCAAATTCCAGCAGTGCTAAAAACAGCATACCGTTGTGCATGAAGGAGGCTTGTTTTTATTGCCCTCGCCTTATCCAAGATTCGTGGCAAATATTTAAATATGCTTTTTGGCGATCTCCCTCTACACAATGGTTCGGCAAATACGTGCCTTCTATTCATGACATTGACCCCAAACTCGACCTCCACTCGGGCGTATCCTTGCTGCCTCTGATACGGCAAGCACCACACTCTATTGCGGCAAAGTGGGACCCATATAACTATCAGTCAAGATATCGTGGCTGATAGATCATTTATTTATCTACTACTAGGGCTGGACTGGACCGAAAATTACAGACGGTCACTTTGGTTCTCCCTTTCCTTCCCGCGGGAAATGAGTTGCAAAAGCTCGTATCTAAATGCTGTCGTTTGTGTCCATGCTATCATCTAACACCAGACCCGTCAAGATAAGCAGATTTGTTTTCAATGGCTGCCGATATTTCAGAAGCGCAATTGTGAATTGTCTCCCACCGACAAACAAACAAATTGGGCGAAAATTATTCTCCTCAAAAAAAAAAATAGAACTGTCCTTCGACGAGGGCAAAAAATGAGACACAAAAAACGTATGCTTCAAGCCGGATGAACACAGCACTTCATATTGTTATCTGTTTTGCTTTTTTCTTTCTGTTCGACATTCTCCGTCCATTGAATCCTTTCACCATTAGGGTATGTGTGTAGACGTGTCAAGTCGCGCCGTCTACGGAACCTCATTCCGCAAGTATTGTCTGGGAAAACGTGGAATTCCTACCGATTCGATAGTCTAGTCATTACATACCACTAGCTTGCCGATACTTTTGAATGGAGAGCATGCTTTACAAGCCAATGCCCGCAACGACAACGACATCTACTTGAGCGTTTTGTCATTTCATCTTGGTTTGGTCAGGTCAACGAGGAAGGGAGCGGAAGAGAAGTATAAAAAGTAAAAAAATGTGTCAGAACTCAAGGGAAACAAAACATCTCGTTTAATGCATTGTCCGACAATGTGTCCACCAGCAAACCCGTTTTGGTGTGCGCCATGCCATGTAGTGATACTCGTAATCTGTCTTCAAACAAGAAGCTTGATAAGATATGGGCTCCGACAAGTGACGGGACTCAAAATGGCCTACAATCGAACGAAACGCTCGGACCAGGAAAACGAAAAACAAAAACTTGTTTTGTCAAATCGTGCTCAAATACTACGACCGATCAACCTCGCCAACGTGGATTTCCTGGCGATATGGCAGAGTGGAACCGACGAATCGGTTGAGGCTACGAAACGGGGTAGAAAGAAGCGAATCAGCAGAAGCGGCATCGTACAGGGCCATGCGAATATTAAACAGGCTCGACAATCTCTCCTTGAGACTCGGACGAGAGACGACGATGCTCGAAACTGAGCTGAGCATGTATCAGTTGAAGACGTCGGCCGTGATCCGGTGTCCTGATGACACCGAAACAGGGGCATCTCGTTCTGCTTATGGAAATTGCCTCCAGCTCCGAAGGGCGACTGCCCAACTCGGTCTACCGTACAGCCGCTGACTCCTTGCTGTGCAATTGATCCTGTCGCTAGAAAATAAATTCTTGTTTCAGCGTCAAGTACGGCGTTACCTGTTCGAAATCTTGCTGCCCCTGGCCTTGGCGCCTAGCTGCGGCTGGTTGCTGTTGTTGTTGTTGTTGTTGCTGCTGCTGCTGCTGCTGTTCGTGTTGCTGGTACTGGTAGGGACTGGAATTGTCGGAATATTCCATTTGTTCGATGTCCTCGTCGAACGTGCGGCTCAACAGATGGAAATCCAGCGCCTCGAGCTGGAAGCCCTGGTTGTGAAGCCCTCCTCCTTCGCTTCGCCGGCCACCATCGGCGGGGGCGCTGGTGAGGCGATGCTGAATCGTTTCCGGTGGTTGAACGCCGAACGGTGGGAAGAAGTGCTGCTGGAGCTGCTGCTGGTCAAAGGCGCTGTTGCATAGGTTGGCCAAAAGTGATACGGCCGTCGCCATTCGCGTAAACGAGCAGCTCAACGGTCAGCCTCTGAGCTAGATACTTGTCTTTCGGCTCCCTTCGAGGTATCTGTCTTGGGTCAACCAACGAGCTCGGAGCTGGTTTAAGTCCCTTCTCACGATCGACCACTTTTCCTCCTCTGGGGCGACAGTGACCGCAAGCAGAACGGACTAAAGGGAAGTCCGGCCCTTTTTTGTGTTTGGAAGTTTCAAACGAGTTTGGTGAAACTCGAACTCACTTCGAAGACGATGTGTGGCGAGTGAGCGATTCTTCCGCCGGATTGCGTGGGAAAATTGTTTGCACAAGAGAGAGAGAGACGAGTGTTTGCAGCTGACTACATCACGAGCACGCTAAATGTGCGTTCTATGCTAATTTATGCTCTACTACACCACAGCACCGGTGCACGCGCGTAACACACCGCCGAAATATCCAGCGACGGTACTACTAAATCATACAGCGCGCACCGTTCCGGCGACAACGAGGCAACGAAGAGAGCTTCCCGCAGCTACCAGTGATCAATCGCTGGTGCCACCTAAATTCGAAGGCACTTGTACGGACTAAATCAACTAGCTATCAACGAATACGAGGTCGTCTACGCGTGTACACTTTCTTTCGGCTCAGTACCGGCGAAGCCCCCCGCAGTTCAATCGTGTGCGCTAACTCACGGAGCAAGGGACGGGGGTTTTATGGGCGAAGGATATTTTTACTGCATTACCGAAATTGGGCGAAAGCGTGAGAGTTTTTCAAACTATGACGTTGTCCAACGCTTTCCAGGTAAAAATAACACATTAAATTAAATAAAAAAATAATACAGTTCACAACGCACATCGACTGTCCTTCACCTTGCTGTCGGGCGGCGTGGCGGGGCGGCTTGCTGCTCACGCACAGTACACACGGCACTCGGACGCACTTTGTTCCTCTCTCGCGCCCACACACCCACACACTCAGCCGCGGGCCGTTTGATGCTAACGGCGAGTCAGTTAGAACATAACGAAGAACGAGTTGTACAGCTTCTTGATTCCGGTGGTTTCGCGCTGTCGATGACTCTGTAGCAATGGATTCTCAATGTCTATCCGCATCTTGTTGACCATGTACGATGGTACGGTGCTGCCCGGGTGCTTAATTATATCCTGCTCCATAAGGCACGCACAATTCTCTCGGGTGCTTCCACGCTGCGGCCTCCTTCCGACTGCTAGGACTCCACTGTGGCCGACTTTTTATTTTTAACACGACCGAACTGCCGCTCCCAGTCCAGTTTCGATGAGCGATTGTAAACGGACCACAACCTGCGACACTGCCACGTTTCACGCACCAACTGTCTTAGATCGGCACGACTTCACCAAATAGAAACAGACCAAACGGTCGGACTTTCTCTTCTCTCTGGCTCCTGAACTCGTTTCGCACTGACGAACCCCGTTGGACACGCGGTACGCACTCCAATGGATATACACTTTCCGGCTACTGCTTCATTCAACGATTTCAACGTCTCCTTCTTCTTCTTTCTCCTCTGCTCGAGGACTTATAGAGCGGACACCACCGGAGGGAAAACAACTCGCCTGCACAGGTCGACGTTTGTGTCGTAACTGCCCGCTACCAGCGGCACTGCGCGAGTCGAGAGCCTTCCACAAATAAGCTGCTGCTGCTACCGCTGTGTCTCGCTGCCTGTGCTGGCTCGTCGAACACGGACACCAGCAAGACGAGAACGAACCTACGTCCGCGAAGATGTTGACGGCAAACTCGTTGTCGAACTGGTTGTTGTGGTCCCGCAGCACGTCGTCCCGCCGCGCGATCAATTAACGCATGCGATATACACTCCTCCGCTCCGCCGCTACTATTGCTTCTTCGTGCCCTTTTGGCCGCCGATGGTTGCGGACCTCTTCTCTCGTTCGCCGCTGCTGCTGTGGTGCGCCTTCCCTGTTGTGGTGGCAAAGCGAGACGAAACGAAATGAATCGAAATGAAACGAAATGAAACGAAAATGTTAACGCACAACCACAACCGTATTCCAATGTCTGATGATAGGTGCCGGCGGCGGGAGGTTGACATTCCCGACAATCACTCACAGTTTCCACAGAGGTCTCGCAGGCAGGGTGCGGGGCGCCCCCCCTTCGTCACGGCCGCTGTCCCACGGCCGTCGATGATGCCGTTCGGCGCTCTCACGTACACACGCGAAGACACAAATAACCCGCACCGCACCGGTGTGGCAAACGCGCGTGCGAGATGATCGAAATCCGCGCGCGGTTTTACGATCAGCTTCAATTTCGGAGCGAGTGGTCGCTTCAATCTCGGCAATGTCTCTCCTTCTCTCGCCTACACGCCAATATGTGCGGGGCGCGATTCGCTCGGTTGAACGCGCCAGGCCGAGCCGATCCGCGTCATCCGATCGAGCAGAAGGTTCCTAAGACGATGGCCGCCGTCCCGGCAAGCCTTCCTTCCCACCCAACCGCGGGGCGCCTTCGCAAAGGCCCACTCACTTAAGTAACACTCGCGCAACCGGTGAAGTGGAACGTTCGCCTAGGTTCGGGTGTTGAAGAAGGAGATGAAACAACTCTACTACCACAATCACTAGACGGTGAGCCGGGTGGAGGTTCCACAGTGCAAGTCCTTTATCCTGCTTGTCCTGCGCGCCCGCCAGCCAGCGAAGCTTTGGCCGGCTAATCGTTGATGTAGTACTCCTGAACTGGGCTATCACTATCCATAATCACAGTCGTTGCGCCGTGCAGGCCTCCTCGCGTTATGGAATCAGGAAGCGAGGGGAAAGCTCAAACGCTTCACGCTTGCACTGGCCACAGTGGCCTTTTAAACACAGTGGCACTTTGATGCGAAACGAATGTCCTTCTTGCAATCGCTTCCGCTAGTCCACTGGAACTGCAAGTGAGTGATGGACTAAAAAACGTCCGCAGAAACGCGGTAACCGTACTGGGCGGTTCTCACTCAACAGCGGCAAACTGCCACCCGGTTTCAAACGATGAACAGACGATAGCGCAATGCTCCAGCAGCGGACGTTATTTTCGGCATGTTATCTCGACCAGGACGTACAGCACAATGCGGGCCCCGAAAGCGACGGACCATCGGTCAACTGGCTGTGTGTGACTCGACGGGTCACCATTTGCGGTCGCCGAGGGGTAACTGGGTGCTGGGGCGTTGGCCGACGATAGTGGTAGTACCGAATTGGCCCTAACCTCCCCTAATAGCAGCCCCGCCCGCGTCCTCCTCGTCGTCGCTGGTGTTGCTAATTTCACTGTCGTCGCTGTCACTTGCACCCGCACTACGCGCGCACATGATCACGCCGGAGCACAGAGGCACGCTTGGACACGACGGCCCCCCGGCCCCCTTGTTGTTGCGAGTTGCGGCTGCGGTTGTGTGCTGGAACTCAATTCACGCCGGGAATTAGCCCGCGGTGCGACTCGCTGCTCCCGTACGTGTGTGGCCGCGGCGATGGTCAACAATCAAGCGTTGCTTTTGCTTTAAATTGAAATTTATTGAACCCAATAAACGTGCTCGCCAACAGTTCCCGGGTCTCATTCCAGCGCATTTCCCCCGCGGAAAGAGGATCGTCGCTCGTTGTTCATCCTTCGGTTCGAATGGCCAACACACGTCACAAAATATGGTTTATTTTTCCCAGGAACACAGCTCCTACGGTATCTCGGCCCGCTACGGATCCTCCCCTTTACTTACTTATCGGCCACTACCACCATTGTACCGGACTCTTTTACGGACTGTTAGTGCCAGCCTGATGATACCGTCCATAAGGCGAGGATTAGTCCGTGCTACCAAGTAGCAGCATCCCGTGCTAGCATTCCGCATTACGACCGCGCCGCATGACACAGATAGCGAATGCACGTGGCGCCATCTCTCTGCGCAGCCGAGGAACTAAACGCGCCTGTTGTTTTCGTGCGTCGAAAGATTTTTTGCCAGCATGCCATCTAGACCGTGCCTTGCCAGCGTGGTGGAGGCGCCCTGTATTTTTCTACCGCTTGGGAAAGGAAGTGAAAATGAAAATGCTCTAATTAATGTCTGGAATGGTTTGGTGCTACAAGGGGGACATCGGGCCGCAATAATTGGTTGAACAAATTGGAACGAAAAATTAGTACGATTTTGGGTGGCAAAACAAAAAAAGGCCGCGCATGACGCGACAGCTTTATGCTGTTTATTGTGAAGCTGAAATGAGTCTCCTCATTCCGAGCGATCCGTTCTGTCCAACTTGATCACTTCGTGCGAACTCGTTCTTAGTATTTTTCCATCACCACCATCGTCAAGGCGACTGATCCAATTTTAAGACGGCATGATGAGTTCATCTTGAACTCCCGCAAAACCAACATGGCGGTCGCCCAACCGGGTGAACGGAGCGACTGATAGTGGTGATAACAGCAACGTTAATCGGCCACGCCGACATGCATAGCGTTTCAAATTATCACCTCAACCTCCGGTGTCTGCCTTCGACCAGCTGTTTCTGTGTACCTGTGGTCGTAGGCATAACGCATAACATTGCTTAGAGCGATCCAAACCCGCGCTGTTTGAAAAGGGGATGATGATTTTACATGAAGTGCTCCATCACTACAACCCTACCAATGGTCGTATGGAAAAGTACAATTGGTTTTTGGGATTGTTCATTATGATTGTCTACAATGCTATTACCAAATCGGAAGGCGCCGTACATCATTTGGAAAATTCCAATGGTCAGATAGACCTATCCATCGTACAACAAAAAATGTTGTATGCGTAACCCTGCGCCTGCTGATGGACCCTGATGTTTAGTGTCTAAAAAAAGGAAAGGTGGAAAATACTCAATCAACAATTTTCGAATGAAAAAAGGGAAGGCTTTTTGTGCCCGTTAGGTTCGGTCACGTGCATGAATTGTTAGTAAAATTAAAACCTCATTATTCACAACCGAATAAGTTGTGATTCTGGTCGCCATTCGAATTCCATCATGACGAGGCGGCATGACGAGGGGTACCTGGTACCTGGTGATTTCTTTTCGGGCCCTTGCTACTACGTTACATGTCTACATAATGAACAAACATTTGAACCGGAATACAAATGGCCCCGGTAATGAGCTTGGGTGAACACAAAAACACTTTCGAAAGCGATTTTCTGCGTTTAACTTTTTTTCTCCATCTCTTTCTGGCTATCTGGCGTTTTCCTCTGTGCTCAGGGTTCGTCTCTAGAATGCCCTTTCGGCAGTTGATGGAAAAAAGGGAAAATTATGCCACGCATCTCAATAAGCGTTCTGTCCCTCGGTTTCTTTGTCTCCCTCTCTATCTCTTTCTCTCTCTCTCCTTCCTTATCGCTTGTGTATTTCCTGCCAACACTATAGTTACCGTCCGGTAAATTTTCCGTGATGTGGTGCTGTTCCGCGCCACAACCGGATCACTCAGCATGGCCCTCCAGCTGGACCCGTGCGGTTCGTCCACTCTTCTGTCTGCCGCAGAGGGCGCTAATTTTGTATCAGAAACAAGAAAAACAACTTATTTCACATGGCCAGTGCCTCCTCTCGGCCATTCGAACGAACGAACGGGGAGGAATCGAAACGGCGTGCCACTGAGCGACATTCCACTCCAGAGGCATGGAGGCTACCGCGACCGGAGCGCGCTGTATAAACCAACCCTATCTCTTCGCCCTCGACCCGCCCCCGTAGATGCCCACCTGTTGGAGGACCCAGCTCGAAACCTGTTGGTGGATGGAGGAGCGCTAGCATACGCAAACAACCATGTCGTCGCCGTCGTGGGGACCGACCGTGCCATCAACTAACCGTGGGGAAATTCCAACTTTCAAGTTTCCTATCTGCTGTAGTTATAACGCATATCTGAATATTGGGCCACGACGCAGCGCCAATGAGGTAAGCTCAATTCGTTCGTTCGATTGGCGTTCGTCTCGTTTTCTCGTCATTGCGTCTGCGTCCCTTCGAGCTCTTCGTGCGACACACACAGCGCGATTAAATATCGAATGTTTTACCGGCGCCGACATATGGACGACCCGCGGGCTCCCTCTTTCTCTGTGCGCCTCTATATATCGCATCGAACCACCTTCGTGGGGTTGGAAGAAGACCCACCAAGCGTGCTTGTCGCTGTGCGCGTTCGCAACCTGCAGAATCGTTATCATCCCACCTCCGCACCACAGCCCATGCTGATGAACTCGGTTTGGTGAAGGTTAGGGTTCGAATTATGGAAAGAGACGAGAACATAACACTCGAGCCCAAACGTCGGGCCACCACCCTAGTCGTGGAGAATCGCGTCAAATTGTGCTGGCCACAGATGCCTAGCTTTGGGTAGTAGTTTTGGGGAGCGAAACAAGCAACCTAATGGTTTTTTTTTATATGTAAGCTATTCGAGAATTTCACAATTCATCTTACGTTCTTAATGGTTGAATCGAAAAAAAATCCTAATTTTGTGGAAAACAACACAACACTCCGGCACCCGTTTACTCCCCCACCCACTGCGGTAGATACTTATGGAGCTTCTTCTAAACGGTAGGAAGGTCATCCGTGAATGGTTGCGTTCAATTGATCGCGAGCGATATCTTAATTAACTATCGCCCATCTGATCACTTTATTTAATACACAACTTAAACCATCTCCCATACATCCCTGAAAGTGAGCCGTTGACGCGAACGTGGAAAAGTGCGGCACAAAACGATTGTATTAAAAATTATTGCCCACGAAATTCATAAATTGATAACATTAAAATGATTTGATGGTGCCGGAACGGATTTTTCGATCAAAACATTGGCTCGATCTTTCAAGTGGAAAGAAAACCGCCAACAATAGAACTCAGTGTGAAAAGACGCTTTCTTTTTCTTTCCACCTTCAAATATATCAACATATCCTCGTTCAGCTGGAATGTTTTACCTCCCAGTCCGCCCCCAGAGGGCGATTGTGGTTGTCAAATAAATTTCAATACAATTCCTGAAGCCTATATCGGCGGAGCGCTCTTTCTCTCTCTCTCTCTCTCTATTGGTTCCTTGTTCGGCTCGAGGACTGTTTGTAAGTACAGTGCCACTCGTAAAAAATGCCTCATGGCACCGAGCGCTGAAAGGTGTACGATGATTAATTGCTTTCTGGCATTTGAATTGTTTGCCTTTCGATCGTGCCACGAATAAACTATGCATACTATTCAACTCCAATGAATAATCATTCGTATCTACTTCAGTTCAAATACATATGCACGGCGCGGTAATATCGAATCTGTTACAATGGTTTACACAATTTAATGCGAGGGCTAGTGGCCTGCTTCTCTCCTCCTTCTAGTAATTATAGCTAAAACAGACGGTGTTTTTTTTGTTCGAATTTACAATTCATGTGATTCGCGCTGTGTATGGTGGTTGCTTTCAACTAGATGGATCGGTCACTGTCGAGTTCCAGCCGAACATTTTTTCTGTTTTACTTTTCCACAGCGCCAAGCCTTCCAGAGGGAACAGCCATCGACCAGAGAGGTTGCAATAAAATAAATGATGATGAACGAGCCGCATACCCCGTAATATTCTGCACTTCCCTGGGGGCATCTCAGTTGAAGCTGCCCTGTCCAATTGACCTCAATCGAAAAGGACGCGTGATGATGACGATCGGACGCTTTTGCGATCGAGACTGGCCGAAGGAGCGTATCCATGCGCGACCGGGTGAGAAGGGAACCTGAACGACCCCCGTATCGTCGAACGGAAGTCAGCCTCAACCAACGCCTTTCAGCACTACGCATTAACATGAGCCAGGAGAAGTGCCAAGACACGCAAAAATATTATAAGGAAAGCTGGCCAAAAGATGTTTGGTGGAATACAGCCGACAACACCCATCAATCAAGTACATTACGATGATGTTGCTCTCCAGCTCGAAAATCCCCGAAAACAGGTTTAAGGCATCCTCCAAACACCAGGAACCTTAGTTGATCATGGTTTCTCCACCGTCTGCGGGTACGGAGCGGATCGATACGTAGGAATGAAACGGCAGAAATTGAGATGAGGCACGAAAACATGTTTTTTGTTGTTAATGTTTTTTTATTTGGAACACAAAAACAACTGTTTTCGACTCCTTGTTCAGTCAACAACTGAGCGAAACTACGCAGGTATGGTTAAACAATCCGGAAAGCTTCGAAGTGGTGATTCAAATCCTTCGTCGTGTGCAGCTTGACCAGCGAACCGAGCGCTCCGCGTGGTGTTGGATGGTGGAAGAAGATGCGCCGAACACGGCTGTGTGTCAGTGCCATCGCGCACATAATGCACGGTTCGTGCGTGAGGTAGATGTCGTATCCAGTGCAGAGATACGGCCCATATTTGGCAAGATTATCCCCGCCGTGTCCAGCCGTTGGTTCACCCACGGTGAAGCTGCTGCGTTCATTGTGCTTGTTTCCTGCATTTTGTTTTCCAATACGCGCTGGTTCCGCTCCAAGGTTGAACGTCTCGCCGTACACTTCCCGTACGAACCGCTCGTACGGTGCCTCGATCCCACCGAAATGGAAGCCACCCTCTCTGAGAACACCTTCCGCATTTTTGGCGCTACTTTGGCCATGCCAAATGCCACCGTTCTGTGATACCGCGACCATATCGATCAGCACCATCGGACAGTGCCATATTGGATGCTGGTCGCTCCTCCCAGAGGCTATCGCTGCGATTCGCGCGTCAAGCCGCGGGTTCACGCACACCCCGAACGGGTGGCCATCGAAACGCTCCGAAAGTCGCAGGCAGACTGCCATCAACGTGCGGTGCGTCGATGCCTCTTTCGACGTGAACAGTGTGTTCGCGTAGAGTGCCTCGTTGAGGCTGTTTGGATGGAACTTGCATGGCCATAGCTTATTTGCAGCTTCGTACTGCCAACGGAGGAGCGGTTGCAATGCGGCCACCGAGACAACCTTCACCTCCGAGCAGAGTCCATCGATAAGTTGCTGTTCTAAACCTTCTGCTCGGAGAAACCTGTCCAAGCATGCCTCGACCGTATTCCGGCGATCTTCCCTCTCATCGTCACGCGACAATTTGGCTAACTTTTCGTTCAATAGCTCCACCGGGCCAAGGATGATAGTTCCATCACGATTAACGCGTTTCAGGTGCTGCAAGTCCACTATGGGGAGGATTCGTTGGAGGGCCGGCACCAAACGTGAAAGTTGTCTCTGCTCAGCGACACTTCCAATGTACACTTCAACGAGCGGAGTAGACGTTATGTATTCGTCGCCCAGGATCGAACGTATCTCGAAGAGATCTCCGTCCTTCTCGCGGGGAGGAGGTTCCTCGTTGAGAAGTTTTGCGCGTTTCACTTTCGGTTCGTCGAACATGTTTGCGAGCTCACCAGCACAGAGTTATAAAATTCACCGAATAAACATTTTTAGAGAATCACTCACACACATTTCAAGCGTCGCGAAATCTGCAATAACATAAATCAGAAGGACAACTTCAACCGGGGTGAACGTATTTTAAATATTTTCAAAATAAGGCACAACTCGCATAATCCAGTTTTTTTTATCGTCTCCCATTCCCAGCAGTTATTTATTACATGTTATGTTGCTTACTTACAGACTCAATTCGCTTTCCTACTTTTGCACTTTATCGTCTAGTTTTTGATCTTATCGTAATTTGGTCTTGCGAGGTGGGGCAGACAGCGAAACTGTAGATACGATATTTTCGGCTGATTGTTTAAAAATACATGAACCGCAAAATACTGCCATACGCTCCTCCCACAGGCTCATAGACTGCAATCAACGTTGCTTGTCCATCGATACCGTTCAGCTCATGAAATTAGGTCAAGGTAATTTCGATTAGAACATTTTTATTTCTCGAGGGAAAAACTATCATCCATGCCGGTCATACAAGTAAAGCTTGAACCGAAAAACGGAACGGAACGACCAGACGAAATTTAAAACAAAATATGATTGTAACGAAACCTGACTTTTATAAATGAAAGAAAATTGCAATTGAAAATGGGCATCTACAATTTGCTACCGGCTTTTTTCTTTACATCTTAACTAAAGAGTTCATAATTATGGTGACAGAAGAATGTTGAAAATAGGATTCCACCAACAGATTCCGTGCCCGCCGTAAATTGTGGAAACTGATCGTACATCTGGCCCGAAGTTTAGCAGCCAAAAAACTTCTTTTTCCGCAAAACTGCGGTTCGTTGACTGAGTTAGGCACTCAGAAGAAGCAGTTTCGCTCGTGTGGCGTCAATAAATGAAGGAGCAATTTGAATCAATTCTCGATTCATTAGCGATCATAGCCGTTTCAGTTTTGGCGGAGCGTTGTCCTTCTTCAGATTACCAACATTTTCACGCTATGGACTCTCGCCCATAGCACAATGCTATCTTCCGAAGTAGTCTAATCCCTTTTTGGACCGAGCCAACAAACACCATGCGATCACTTTGACGCACACGCAAATAACATCGCGAATAACAACGCGAAAACAACTCCGTGTGTGTCGTTGTTGCTTGGTTTCATATTTGCGCAAAGGTCGTCGATAGCATATTTTGGGATGGCAA
>JAOEFI010000006.1:28673835-28695112 GCA_034621735.1 Anopheles plumbeus
CAAGGCTCGGGCACAGGCAGACATGAAACGAAAGTGAGTGAAACTCGAGCGAGCCACAGCGGGGCATTTGTTGGTGGCCAAAGAGCACTTGGGGCCGCGGAGCAAAATTGGAGCACAACCGCCGACTCAAACCAAGAGGACTCTTAGAAAGGTATCAAGCGGAGAGCTACAACTAGAACTGCATTTTCTCTATGACTTCCAGTTTCCAAATTCAACATTCCAACAGTACTCCTCAGTAAAGGATGGTCGTACGATTAGCAGATTTTTCGGTTATAATTTTGTCAAAAACCCCGGCAACCGACTAGCCCCAAATCGCGCTTGACCCTAGTCGCAAGGAAATCGCACGGAGTGACCGTTTCAACTGATTAGACACAGAGAAGTCGCCACTTCGAGGAACGTCAATAGCGATCGCTACTGTAGTTGCCGTGCTGCGACGTAAAAGCTGTAGCTATATGGCGCCGCACTTGTTATCATGAGGTCATGAAATCTACATTGATGCTGTATGTGCTACGGTTGTGTTCCGCAATGCCTCACACCGTCGGGCACGAGCTAAAAAAAAAGCTAGACTTCGGCTGGATCTTTCAACCCCTCTGCAGCCGACGTTCGACGTGTGCCACCGGTCGAGCACTGTAGACAGACTACACTAATGATCTGTAAAGCCCATACAGTGTGGTTCAGAAGAATGGCAGGATGAACTAAAGCAGAATTTTTAGCAAAAGTGTGGTTAATAAAGTTAGCAAACAACCCAACAGCGAACCATTCCAACAGATTTCTCGACATGAAATATCAGTGGAGATCATTCGATCATGCTGCATACGATACTTTTTGTAAACAACATCATAATTGAATCGGTTGCAGTAACAATTAAAGCACCAGTCGGTCCTTTTTACGGGAGCTGCTTCGTAAAGTCAAAGTGCTGACCACTTCCGTACTCTAGCCATCACGATCATTGTAGCAGCTCCACCACTCCATTACTGGCCAACGATTACTCCCTTCCTTACGTGTCATTATGGTGACCGAACAGACCAGCCTACGGTGGAGTCAAGGAGAGGAGCGTATGAAAGTCACACTTACAAGACTGACGGTGCGGACATTTCAGACAGAGAGGGTCAGACAGACACGGCGACGTACCTCGTCGTACGTTGGCTGGGGTGAGTTGTCTTGCTTGTCCTCATTCGCCAGCGGGTCGAGTTACCGCGTAGTGCTGAACCAACCTTGAGGTTGCGCGGAGCTTTCACGAAATTATGTGCGCGATTACATATGCATGCGCGGAGTTGGTTCGAGGCAAAAACCGATGATGACGTTGTTGACGACCGAATCGCCGCACAAAAAAATAAATAAATTGAAGAAGATACAAATCCATGTCAAAAAAATCAGAGCAAACTTGCTCGCAAACCGCGAAAATGCTTCTCTCCAGTGATGCGGGAAACAGCTACCATGACTCGAACAAGCCACAAAATAAACACGTGCCGTGTTCAGACTTTTCCACTTCCATGCTACGGGCGTGATGGGTGGAGAGGACCTAATATATATCTGAGAAACCCGCATTCAACAGTGCTTGCTTGCGGTTTTATTGTGCAAAAACGTGCCCAAGCGAATAAACGGAAAACTAAGAGATGAATACTTTTCTCGCCTCCGCCCCGGACTTCTTCTTGGACGAGGTGTCAAGTTTTGCGGTTTATTTGTATTACATTGATGATAATGTGGAAATATGTAGACTCTTTTTGTACAGAATACCGAACACAATTGGAAATGAATGCGCTTATTGTCCTTTTAGAAAACAAACAGTCCATTCGCACCAGCGGCAAATTGCTGACAGAACATAAAACAAACACTCAACGTTTCATAACTGTCCGCCACGCAAAGGGTGCCAACCTTGAAATGGAAGGCGATTGTACATTTTAAAGGTTATGTACAAACAGCATAAACAAATTCTACGACGCTCGAAGTGGTTCGATTAATTTTTTGTTCGCACTACATACTCGATGTAGCTGGTACATTTGGACAAACCATTCTGCACTTGCAAAACTGCCGCAATTGAGACCTATTTTGGAAACAGTTTCAGTTATGAGATTGTCTAGTAAAACCAATCCACTCGTTCCAAGCCCTTAACTGTTTCGGGATCATCTTCCTATCGAAGATGCGTCTATTACTTCTATTTTTTCTAACCGATAGCAGGGCACCCGAGGGGTGCGTTATAGACCAGTGCAGTGATAAGGATGTTGTTCCATGTTTTTCCTACTCACCGGCTTCAAATTTGATATTGTTGAACAGCAATGACCGATGAACGCAGTCGAGCGTATCAAGCACGGAGGGATTCTGTAGCAGACGCGTTCGGACCGTACCGTGGTCGCTTCTATCCTTCACAGTTTGCTCTACGAAAGATCGTTCTGCGGTTTCTTGCTCCTCGTTGCTATTTGTTACTTGCAGTTCTTTGGCGTGTTTGTTCCTCTGCCGGTACGCCGAGAGGATGGGTCATATGAAATTTAAAAAAAGAGAGAAACAAAGTAAATGACGCTGTGTTTGCGGTTGGACCCATATTGATCAAGCGTACGCGGAAGGACGGATCGGGAATAAAACCGGATTTTTTGCAACGGTGGAGCATTGACTTTTTGCGAGGCTGCTTCGTTCTTGCAAGGAGTTACGAAGCAAATTAAAAACTGCAAATAGATGCAGAGGCTCGCCCTTCACAACTTCTGTCCAGCAATAGCAAGAAATGTAAGGACACTGCAATTATACGAAATAAAAATCCAACATAAGGCTGCTATGATCAGACGGGAAAGAAAAACAAAAGTGTCTCGTTCATAATCTTCCAAAAGAAGCGATGTTTGCTTTGATCTTAAACTCCTCCGAGTCGACACTCGTTCGACGTATTTTTCGTGTGGCCTTTCCGTCGGTTCGTAGCGGCAACACGCAATAAAAATATTAATCCTTTTTCACGCTTTCCTCCTTTCGATGTCCTTCACTTGCTGCGCACAAGCTAGACAGGCACTTACAGTTTTCTTCGTTCTTTGCTGGAGGTTTGCCGCCATGAAGAGTTGAAGATTCGTTGAAGGATTCAGTAGGAAATGTGTGTATGTAAAACACAGATGAAAGCAAACGCACGAGGGACAAGCTTTACTGTTTCCACCACTACACAATCCGGCACCGAATCAACGGGTTATGTTAGTAACGTTTACAGCTCTACGGACGATGCTAAACTCCGGACAGAAACACACGCACAACATGCACACACAGTGCTAACAGGACAATCACGATCAACTACGAATGAAGGACACCATTGAACGCCATCGCGGAACGACGTAGTCACAAAACAGACACGGCTGAACGAACAATGAATTAAATCACCACACAGTTCACTACGATTCGGGGTATTTAAAAAACTTCTAATTCGATGAATGGCGACCAATGTGTGTCGTCCATTCAAGCCGTTTATAGAATTGATGCGATTCCTTTAAAGAAGTTAAACCGTCACACAACAAAACACCGGTACGGCTGTTGAAAAAAAGTTTCGTTTCTGCGTGTGCCAGAATGAGACCGAAGCTGGTTGTCTGAAGTAAAAGTGCGCGCGTTTTCTCGACGGCAAGCGATCACGCGTGTACGTGCTGCACCGGCAGAAGTTCAGCACCGTATGATTAGAGTTGAGAGTTTGCCTGGGAACAAACGTGCAAACGTCAGATCGAGCAACGGTGAAAGCATCGGAATGCAGGTGGTAATCCAGGCGTCATAGTCTGAAACGATTCCGCTTTCAACACATCATGGTTATCTTTTACCACCTTTTTTTCATAAATTCTGTAGAGCAATCACATACTGAGAAACTAAACAAAACACGACAGCATATTCAACCAAATTAACTATTCTTTCTGCATCTTCAACCATCACCTACAACGGCACTACGGAAGACATTTAAACACGAATTGCAACAGCCGAAAGCAGTAACTAGCTAAAACCTTTAGTTCCCACTGTTCATTGCACTCAATTCTTCTACTCGGAAGGTGTTTTTCACTTTAGTATTAGGTTTTTCGCTGTTTTTTCAATAGTTTTCCTCAATACCGTCAAGCGACACTTGTCCGTTGATGATATGAAACGAATGAGAACTGTCACTTTTGGCACTACAGGAGCTGTCAAAAGCAAGGTGAATACAGAAATACTGTACACAGCTTGGACTATCGGCAAGAGCGCTTTTGTTGACATTTGACGTCGACCATAATCGCGATAGTTATTCTGAACATCATCTAGACATTTTTGGCAAAGTTTAAAACACCCATACAAATATCAAAAAGTTCGTCAAATCATGGAGGAAGGGTTTGAACCGTGCGATCCGACGCTTCAAAATGTCATCGATCAGACTTCCTTGAAGTGGGTATTCGTCGGTGGCAAAGGTGGCGTAGGAAAGACTACGTGTAGCTGCAGTCTGGCCGTCCAGCTGGCCGCGAAGCGCGAGTCGGTGCTTATCATCTCGACCGATCCGGCCCACAACATATCCGATGCGTTCGATCAGAAATTTACCAAAGTGCCGACTAAGGTGAATGGGTTCGTCAATCTGTTCGCGATGGAAATCGATCCGAACGTCGGTATCAGCGAACTTCCTGATGAGTACTTCGAGGGCGAAGAGTCTGCGTTGAAGGTCGGAAAAGGCGTCCTACAGGAGGTGATCGGAACGCTGCCCGGTATCGATGAGGCCATGAGCTACGCGGAAGTGATGAAGTAAGTCGTGACATCATCCATTCTTCGATCCTTGTGAAAAATATTCCATCGCTTGCTCGCTTTCGCAGACTAGTAAAAGCGATGAACTTCTCCGTGGTCGTCTTCGACACCGCCCCGACGGGACATACACTCCGCTTGCTGTCCTTCCCCCAGGTTGTCGAAAAAGGTCTGGGAAAGCTGTTGCGCCTCAAGATGAAACTCGCGCCAATCATTTCGCAAATGGGAGCCCTGTTCGGACTGCAGGATTTCAACGGAGACACCATCGCAACCAAGTTGGAAGAGATGCTCAGTATTATACAGCAAGTGAACGAACAGTTTCACAATCCCGTATGTACTTTCCGTTCTATTCGGCGAACCAATACGAGTTTCCCTAACTTTTACCATAACTCCGTAGCAACAAACGACGTTCGTGTGCGTGTGCATAGCCGAATTCCTGTCGCTCTATGAAACTGAAAGGCTCGTCCAGGAGCTGACCAAGTGTGGTATCGACACACACAACATTATCGTGAACCAGCTGCTGTTCAAGCGAAAGGGACAATCGCCGTGCAGCATGTGCTCTTCCCGGTGCAAGGTACAGGAAAAGTATCTCGATCAGATTGCCGACCTGTACGAGGACTTCCACGTTGTCTTATTACCGCTGCTGGACGAGGAGGTTCGTGGTGTGGAGAAGGTGAAAAAATTCTCCAGAAATCTGCTAGTTCCATACACGCCCAATGCCCCGACGCCGGAGTAGGGCTCGAAGCGAACGTGTTTGGTACAGGGGTTTCCGCGATAAGCGATCCAATATCCCTGTATTTGTAGCAGCATAAGTGATATCCGTAGCATAGCTACGACATTGCAGTGGTCTGCTGTCTTCTATCTTTCGGATCGTTGGCGAGTGTGTTAGGGGTTTTTTTAATCACATTTACCGGGTATAATTTTGTAAATTAGCAACAATCGTGGATCTATTCTTCGTCTCCGTGACTGCAGGTTAGGGATTGCGAAAGTTTTTGAGTGTGGTATTCGATTTTCTCCCACTCCCACAATTGATAATATTTTCTTTCATCTTTCTTTTATAATCTTTTATGATGCACCAATAAAATCAAATTAAAGTAATTTGTGAAATGAATCCGTCCAATTTTCGTTTTTGTGCATCTGTGTGTGAGCAGTTGGTTCATTCAAAAAAAAAAAATACAGTCACTACGACACAACGCCCAGCTGCTTGCCAACTTCGACGAATGCAGCCACTGCCCGATCGATTTCCTCCTCCGAGTGCGCTGCCGAAAGTTGCACTCGGATGCGCGCCTTCCCCTTCGGAACAACGGGATAGCTAAACCCAATCACGTAGATACCACGCTGCAGCATCTCATCCGCGAACGTAGAGGCGAGTCGGGCATCGCCCAACATCACCGGGCTGATCGGGTGGTCCATGCCGGATATGGTAAAGCCGGCGCGCGTCATCGCTTCCCGGAATCGGCGCGTATTGCCCTGCACCTTCGCCGTCAGCGCGCTCGACTCCATCAGCATATCGAGAACCTTGAGGCCGCTTGCCACCACTGGCGGAGGAAGCGAGTTCGAGAAGAGATACGGTCGCGACTTCTGGCGCAGCAGATCAATCAATTCGCGCGGCCCGGTCGTGTAGCCCCCCGCGGCACCTCCCAGCGCCTTTCCGAGCGTGGAATTGATGATATCGCAACGGCCCAGCATTCCGTAGAAATCCTCCGTACCACGGCCCGTCCTGCCGAAAAAGCCGGTCGCGTGACAGTCGTCCACGAACGTTACCGCACCGTACCGGTCGGCTAGGGCGAAAATCTCCGGCAACGGGGCCACGTTCCCGTCCATCGAGAACACGCCGTCGGTGACGATCATCTTGATTCGCGCGTCGGTTGTGCGCAGCTTCTCCTCCAGGTCTGCCATGTTGCGGTGCAAATAGCGGCCCTTCTTCGCCTTGCACAACCGAATGCCGTCGATGATGGAAGCGTGGTTGAGCTCGTCGGAAAAGACGGCGTCTTCCGGGGTAAGCACGGCCTCAAAAATGCCCGCATTCGCATCGAAACAAGACGCGTACAGGATCGTGTCCTCGCGCTGATGGAACGCCGACAACTTATCCTCCAACTGCTTGTGGATGCTCTGTGTGCCGCAAATGAATCGCACCGAGCTCAGGCCGGCCCCATACTCATCGAGCGCTTTTTTGCTACAGTTAATAACGTCATCGTTCGCCTGCAAAAATGAAGGCAAATGAAAATCCGTCCATCGTCATCTCGATGTTTCGCGACATCCTCTAGAGTACCTACCGATAGTCCGAGGTAGTTGTTGGCGCAGAAGTTGAGAATCTTACCGGTGCTGCCCTCAACTCCGATAGTTGTGGCCTGCGGCGTGGTAATGATGCGCTCGTATTTGTACGTTCCTGCCTCGTGGATGTCTTTGAGCTGCTGTTGAATGATTGTACGAAGCTTCTCACTCCCTGCCGTTGCGGTGCTGTACAAGGCCATCGTAGCTGCAACAAAAGGAGAAGAGAGTTTTAGAAATATTCCAGAGTTTTTTGCTAAGTTATTTCAAAACGTTCATTATTGAACTATTGGACAATGTTGACTCTAGTTTGCAAATAACTTCGGCACCAACAGCTTCTAACTAATTTAGGAACAAGATGTGAGGCCGATTGACCCGCTGACGCACACGTGGGTCATCTTCGTGCGCGGAAACCGGCCGTTCGACACTGTCCTTGAGCACAACGTTTGCGTGAACCCTGTCAATCATCGTTTTGGGAAGAAATTCCGTTGGAAAACGTCTCACCAAAATAGAATTACTTTTCGTTCGGCAAAATACAAAATCGGTACTTCTTGGTACTTGTTCAAATGATTTATTTATTTCTCCACCGTTCAGCAAATTGAAAGAACATTAAAGACGTAACTCTGTATTCAGCACCAATAAAAAAGATTAGCATAATATAATTTCTCAAAGAAAACGTTAACTTATCCTCATGATTTCAGATGCTAATTGATATGCGTTTTCGCGGTTTCTACTTTCTGTTAGCAAATTCGTATTCTAACAAACACACGCAAAACGCAGCCAATAGCATAAAACTGGCATTCGATCGACAAGCCTTACCTCCGGTGTGGTTGCATTTCTGCAACAGGTTGCGCGTGAACTGCATCGTTGCCATTTGCGCGGATATCACACTCACTCGCTTATTAACTCTCAGCGTCACTTTTCGAACACGTCTTGCTTATGTTTAAAATTTGCAAACCATAAAATTAGAAAAAAAGCACCAAAAAGCATAGGTTTCCGTCAATCCGATCAAGTTTCGTTAACACACACACGGTGGATAAAATTCCGGTATTGGTCTGTCGCACGTTCCTGGAGTTATGCAGCACAACAATGTTGAACTGATGGTGATCGGCTTAAACCACACTTGTATACTCTGCGCTCCCGGCTGTCTGTCTATTCATCTGCCCGGTGGATCCGTTTGATTAGAGCAGCGAAATTGAATCAATTGAACCGACTGCTGGCGTGCGTCTCCACCACACTGACACTATCTCCCAACGAAACCGGGAACAACGCCTGAGTGCGGAACCGACTAGCGGACACAATTGTGAATTTTGCGACCCGTTTCGGGAAGAGTGCGAGCAACCACTGCCCCACCGGTTTTGTAGTAGAAGTGCCCGAAGGGATCAGGTTAGAAACATCGTGGCGTCGTGGTGTCCGCGGATATCGCGAGTACGTGAGAGCGAAAGAGAAGTAGAATGGGAAGCGTGGAAGGCAAACATGGATACATATATATATTAGACGCGAACGGAATACACACACGGGAGAGAATGAAGAGAATAGCGGGAGATCCATTCTCTGATGGGCCGTCTCCTGCGGATCACAAAACAGCGAGTGTCAGCGATGTTGTCGATGGTGTTGCTATGCAGAAAAAAAAAGATCAGCAATGTGCGTTTAAAGCGACAACGGGGGACATCGAACATATCGGTTGTTTAATCGATGCCCCTTAATGTTGGTAAGTTGATGGATTTTTCAATTATTCAAACCAAACAACATACTAAACATTGATTCACTAAAGCGAAACTAGGTTTTAAGGACCAAAAGGGACCTTCCATATGGAACAAAATTTATCAAAGTGCATAAACATTTTGAATTGTTTAAATCTGTGGTAAGAAACTGTTCCCTAAAGTTCTTGATTTTCTTTCAGTTACTCGTGAAAAAAGGCAAACCGCGGCGGTGCTTTTAAATTCGAAAGGATTTATTTGGGCGCAATCAATATGTTGGAATCTGTCCTAGCTGACCCATGAGGGTTTGTGATGTGAGTTGGCAAAGGTCGATTTACGATTTCTCATAACTTGTTTTCTTTGCTCTCTAACGGGTTGACTCTTGGTTAGTGTTGTATACCTATTTATATACTCGTCTTTAAAACCTACTGCAGGATCGAACTTCCGCTTCTGCTTCCGTTTATACACAAAAGGACAGCTCAGCAAGATGTCGGCGAGTTCTATCATAAACTAACGGCTTAAAACGTACAACAAAACACAACCTGCTTCACGGGTGAAAAGTCTCCAGACAACCGAACAAACCTTCAACGGAAGAGTGTTCTTCTGCTGCTAAATGTATACCTTCAAGTGTGTTTTACTTCTTCCTCATACAATAGAGCCTTTTAAGAAGTGACATAAAAACTAACGAAGAAAATTAAGTACAGCAAAATATTTTAAACTCTATTTCTGCATATTCCATGGATGTAAACAAACCCGACGCTGGTAAAGAGCACAATTAGTTTCACCTTCCAATGAAAGCTTGTAGCTGCTATATTTCAACCAAATTAAAATGACTGGTACTAGACATTAGAGCTGCCAAAGCACATTGAGAAGAACAAAAATGCAACCTGATTATCCCCTGCCCTTGAATTCACTCCGCTCGATGCACTTACTTTATAATAAGACTATAATCTTACTTCTTCGGGGCATAAACAACAACCTAACAGGTAGTTAAGTTTCGTTATTCTCACTAAAATTGTTAAACATCTCCATCTCCATGTAAGGTATAGAAAAGTATAGAAACAAGAAAAAGAATCTGTACAAATGGTAATAATTAACAAAATGTAGATAAATCTAGTTCTTGTTGAGGGCAAGTATGAAGCAAGTACTATAATATCGGGATCGTGCTTGATTCTAAACCTAAATTCCTGGATATCCGAAAGGGCATTATGTAAAATCTTAAGTTAACAAAAAAATGAAAATAACAATATACATACACGAAACTATCATTTTCTCGTGCATCTGCCGTACCTGCCTTTCTTATCACTTGAAACGCACCGTATTAAATGCCAGAAAGAGTGTAGGAAAATGTGAAGGACAGCATCAAGCGTGTGTTGGAATACTTCTGCCTCCTCTCGACTGCCGCACGCTCGTCAGAAAACCACCTAGTGCTTACAGAATTAATTGAACCCTTCTTGACTGCGCGATCGCAATCCATTCGCTTCTTTCTAGCTTGATGGCTTGCTCCTACACAAGCCAGGAGCGTTCCTTTTAACAGTACATCGATCCTGGATTTTCTTCCATTTGCCTCTAAATGTCGATAAACAACCATCAGCTGCTATTAATTCATCTCCTCGTACTCAACAAATATTTCATTTTGGTTCTAATCTCATACTTTTTCAAGGTACTGCAAGTAGGATTTTCGTGTGAGTGCGTGTGCCTCTGCTGTCGATTGTTTTGGCCAGTTTGTCGTAAATATGTTTCCTTCCACTAAGGAAACAATTAAATGGTTGTTGCATTTATCATTCTTGCACGAAACAAAATTAATGAAACTATGGTGCATGATTCATATTCTACATATAATATGAACTGTGAATGCAGATTGTTAAAAATGAACTTTTTTAGAGAATTAATGTGCATAAATTTCATTTTCCAGTTGCTGACTGACCTGTTCGATGTTTAGTGCTTCTCTTAAATCTTTTTCCCACTACTACTTTCTGGGTTCGATTTGATTAGAATTTTCTACATAACGTCAAAATGAAGTTTGAAAGATAGAAAAAAAAATCTATTATCGATTGATTGCGTTTGCTGCTAATGTGCTGCTAATTAGTGCGAATTTTATCAAAACGAAAACAGTTCATCTCTTATACATTACTTGAATGCCTCTTTCGTTACAGTTCTCGTATTTTGTGGCTGCCCTTTCTACCCGTTCTACACTTATGGACATCACATTTACATCTGGCTCCAGTTTTTGATTGCCTCCCTCGACCCATCTCTCACAATCTACATTTCACGCGTTTCAATTCAAGATTCCCTGCCTCGCTGTTGATCACACTTTCACTAATTTTGTCACTTGTCTCTCTTTGTATTAGTGTTCTATCATATTCTTAAATCTGTTTTTATGTTTTCCTGCATTTCTCCAACGCCTCTGTTGCTATTCCACTATCGCAAACATACTTATATCAATTGAATTATTTAAAACTTTGGTTTACCTTCTATTCAACGTCGAGCTACCGTGCACTTCGCTCTCTGTCGTCGTTTCCGTTAATAATGTCGTTTCCGTTCCTTCCACACTGTACAAGCCTTGCCTTTCCCCCGACACTGCGATACGTGCCCCCCAGGACCGCTTACCTGAAGGTGTTTGTTATCGTTTGATTGATTGAAATCTGAACATTCACACTGTCTACATGACGCTATCGAAAGTGGGGCCCGACTTTTTGCTAATCGTGCTGCCTCCTACCGCTCCAGTATCGGCCGACTTGTCCACTTGCCCCGACGGATTGCCTGGGCTCGGTTGCGGTACGGTGGGAAGCTGCTCGACTAGCGTTCCGGGATACTGCGCTGCCGGGGATGGTGTTGTGGTGGTCGTGGTTGCCGGTGCAATGGCGGACGCTTTAGGTGTGCTGGGCGGGTTCGAGCTAATTGTGGCAGGTTCACCAAACAGTTGAGAAAGTTCATGCATGGTTTCCTTTACGAACTGCAATAAGATAACATTTGAATCATGAGTAAAAATCGTGAAAAATGAATAAGGAGAATATCATGGGGAATAGGTGAACAAGAGAATTTTCTTCCACATAAAAATTCAACCAGGAGGAAAACTCACCTGTTGCGTCCCGTTAGAGGACTCCCGCGACAGATGGATGGCTTCCTTCGTTTCGATCTGCTGGATCTGGTCCTGGAGCGCCCCGAGCTTCCCGTTGATGCCGTCCAGCTTGCTGTGGTACTGTTGGCACTCTTCTTGCACCGTTTCGATCGTACTGCGCAGCCCGGTGGTCACATTGGCCAGCGCGGTCAGCTGCTCGTTGATCGACCTCCGGTCGGCCTCGAGGTTGCTCATGTTGTTGCGAATCTCCAGCCAGACGGCCTGGATCGACGACACGTGCGACGAGATGTTGTTCTTGTCCTCGACCAGCCCTTCGATGCGCTTCGTCTGGTTCGCGAGATCCGTGCCGAGCCAGACGTTCTTCTGCCGGAGCGCCTCCAACTCGCCGGTGACGTTCTGCGCCAGGTTGTTGAGCTGTCCAGTCAGTTGCTCGCGCAGTTCGGCTATCGTTTTCCCCACCTCCTTCGCTACTCCGTCGCCACCGATTATGTCCGAGACGGCGGTGCTGTTCTGGATGCGACCGAAGAGCGTCTGTAACACGGGAGGAAAGCAAGTTAGAGTGCTCGGGAATGCAGCTTCAGCGGAATAATAATAGTAAACTATAGCTACCTGCAGATCGTAGAGCGTTTTGTTCAACTGCCTCTGATCGGCCTGGATCGTGATGAACCGACCCTCCAGTGCGCCAATCCTGGAGTTGGAGTCACCAATGTTAGAGCCCAGATCGGCCACGCTCGACTGCAGGCGATTGAGTTGTGCCTCCTGCGAGTTTTCGTTCTTCTTGTCCATTGTTTCCCGTAATTGTTTGAGCTACGGAACATGAAGGGAGCGACGAATTTAGCCAAGCACGTCATGCGAATCCCGCGGCAATTTTCTTCAGAAGCGATATCTTCAAGCAATGATTCTAGTTGTTCGTCTTTTTGGCCAACTCACCTCGCCGTAGAAGTTAGAGAGTAACTGCTGCACCTCGCGTAGCGTCCCGTTGAGTGCGGTCTGGTTTTGCTCCAGGTTCTTGGACGTTTCGTGCCACTTTTGTAGCGCCTCCGGAACATTTTGACTTGTTGCTGAAACTGCACGGGTAAGCCCGAAGCGTTGCGTTCAAAGGTGGTGTAGGTGTTCAAGGAAGCATTCCAACCGTAACGCAGGAACGCCCATTGCGAAGCGATTATTTCAGCATCGGGGGATGAGAATAATGAAAAACATAATTAATTTGGTTAAATAGCGACCAAGGCCTCGGGTGGTCATACATCAGTAGAAGAGGTAGAGTAGAGCTACCGGATACCATTCCTATCTACTTCGTTCTAACGGTGGTTCGATGTCGTAAATTTTCCTCTACCGAATGCGTCCTTCTGCGCAAAACAAAAAAAGAACCCACATCCTAGCACAGGTAGCACACTTTTTCCCCCTCTCCCAAGAGCACATCCGGTCCTATCTGTGACCATCGCTGGAATGGTGGCGGATTGCCGGATGATGGCGCTTTCTGTGTTTGTATTCTATCTTCCTCTTCCTCTACCTAATTCCCGGCCAGCATCCGCTGTGTTCCGGCGGCCGGTAATTGGAAGGATAATCATATCTAACTGAATTACGCAAAAACTACCGAGGAAAGGACTGCGGCAAATGCGACCACAAGACGAAACTATACACACCTAGGCGAGCAATGCCTATATTTGTGTTTGTGTCGAGTCGTTCTGCTACAGACGATTACCGCAATTTCCTGGGAGTTGCTTTCGCGTCTACCACGGAAGCTGGATCGCTTAACGATACCGAGTTTGGTTCTCGACCAATCGTTGGTGGAAGGAAGTGGCCATGATGAATGAGACCTGTGGATGGTTTTGCAGCACTAAATGAGATGCTCCAAAAACGTAGTTTGATTTCTTTTACAAAATTTTGTAGAAAAAAGGTAATCTATTTTAGCTGAAAAACGACACCAAGCATGAGTCGTCCCTTTTTTTTTCTAACAACCCATCAAATCAAACTGGGCATCCTTTTTCCTATCATACTCCTTTCGAAAAGCAACCTTCATCCTCATAAATCAACTTCGGCCCCTTCCTGCCACGGGTGGAGAATTTGGTTCAGTGGTCGGGTCGAAAAGTGCCTTCACAATGATGGATGTTGTTTAATTTCTTACAACGAGAGCCGCTCCCGGGGCGTTATTAATAAATTAACTTTCTCCCAAACAGTAGAACAGTGTGGTCCTTGGGAAGGGGAAATAGGGGGGACAGTCCGTTCTCCATGTTAATGGCCGTTTGTGGTTTCAAACGCAAGCGACGGTTAAAAAACGAATAGCAAAGAAACGGTCTTGTGGCACGATGCCTCGACGAAAACAACTAAACACCGGAGACAGCGAATGGTCAGAATAGGAAAACTCATCCATCCCATCCGGATGTTTGCGAATTTGTCTTTTCCGCGATTATTGAATGTTCAAGTTCACGTGCAAATCATCCCTCAGCATCCAATGCCGACACAGTGAAGAAGATGGTTCTGTCGCGGATGGCGTAAGGTTTCCTACCTCTGTTTACAAGGTGCCTTTTCGGTCACGGGATGCCGACGACTTTCCGGCGAGGTTGCTATTAGCTGGACAAAATTGGATCCGCTTCAACCGGGAAAAATGTTGAGTGCGAGAAGAACCGTACGCTCGGCTGAACATTCGCTCGCGAGCAAGAAGGGAAAAGTTGGTTATGATACTAGCATCGGACGCGGCCATTCGCTTCTGTCCGATTTTCTCCAATGAATCGTGACGCAGGACGAAAAGAAAAGGTTTCATCCCACTGTCCCCTCCCCCCCCCCCCCCCACCCTGAACGGTTGGGAGATTTTCCGATCGAAGAACTGTGGCAAACAAAGTTTAAAATTGTTTGTGCATGTTCGGAAAATATATCGCCTCCCAGTGGGGTTTGGGGAAATCATTCGCATAGAACGTGGGTAGTAAAAACGGAAAACAGGATAAACTGCTGGGGCAGTTTAGAGGATCATTCGTTACGGTAAACGTGCATTTCCAATAACACGTTCAAAGCTCCTTCCATCCATGACATCAAGGATAAATGCAATAAGCGAAAGATGATAGAGCGATAAAAACGGTTTTCGCAGAAGACGTGGCAACCAAACGCCCCATTTTGGCCAAATATCATTCCCGTTCCATATTTTGTTTTGCCTTAAACTTGAATACAAATAACATCGCTGGTTTGAACACGTTATATGACTCAGTTGAAACATGTATATGTTGCAGAGGATAGACTTGGCTCTAACACTAACAATTGAAACATAATTTCAATCGTACCTTCTACTGTTGTGGAACATTCGGCACCCTGCCCGCGTAATAGCCTAAATTGATAGATCTACTTTCATTATCACGAACATAAAAAACCCTATGTGCTCCCTTTCGCACTCGCTCCTCGCATAGCGGGCAACAAATACCACACAGGATTCCAAATGTCGTCCAGCCGCCACTGTCCAGACCGACAGTTGGGGGAAACTGTTTCTATCTCACCCTTGGAATACGACGACCACATGATAATTCTTGTGGTCAGTGTTGTGGTCTTGGTGCTGCCAACTGTTTTTTTTTTACGAAACCATTGCTTTGCTGACTTTTTTTGCGCAAGGAAGAAATGGGAAAGGTCACCTTGCTCGATGCGGATGCGATACTGCGATATCTGCTGCCTGATGTCGAAGTACAGCAAGTACATGAAGCCGAGCGAGATGAAGATGCACGACACGAACAGGAGCGGGCCGCAGGTGCGCAGGCAGGAGAACCGTTTCGCCCGGCAGCGGGACTGTGTGCGGACCTTCGGCTGCTGTGGTCCAAGGGCGGGAAAGCACACATCCAAGAGGCAAATGGAAAGGAGAAACGAAACGAGGCGGGTCAGTGAGGGATGATGGGACCGGCCACCCGTGCTGCCGGTACGCACCCAAGAGTAGTCCTCCTGCTCGTCGGTCGAGTTCGACAGGAGCTGATCGTGCGAGGCGACGCCATTGCTGGCGATGTGCCGCCCGGTGCCGCCCTTCGCGCCCTTCGCCAGCGAGTGGGCCACCAGGGCGTCCAGCTCGCGTCGCTTGCGCATCTTCTTCCCGCCGACCCGCATCGGCACGGCCACATGGTGCCCCACCGACTCCATCTCCAGCTGGGGCGCCAGGGGACGCTCGTCGAATGTCACCCGGTAGTGCTGATGGTGCTGCCCGGTTGGCGACGGAAACGGGACGGGCAGGTGGTGGTGATGGAGGTGGTAGGCCGGGGGAAGCTGGGACTGTGGCCGCCGCTCGGGCCGCCCTCGGATGATACCGGCCGGCCGGAGCTCGGCGAGCTCTCCGCCGGTTCCCTCTTCCGCGCTGCCGCTGCCGCTGCTCTCGAAGTCCTCCTCGTCGTCGTCGGCGTGCCGGTCGTCGTCCGCTTCCGCGTCCTGCCGGGCCAGACCGTCGTAGCCGTAGCCGCCGTACGTCGTCCGCCGGCCCTTGTCGGGCGCCCTCGGCCAGCCGGCGTGCGCCCGTAGATCCGTGGCGAGATCCGCTTGCGCTGCCACCTGCACGCGACTGAACGGTTCGTACAGCCAACCGGTACGAACGTGAAGCAACCGTGGCTTCGGGGGCGCTATCGTCGCTGTCGCCGTTGTTCGGCCATCCCTTCACATGGGCACCAGGACACACGCTACCACTGCGGGCACACTCGCACACTAGGGCACAGCACCGGTTCCGGCGCTGGAAACGAACACTCACGGGCACCGGTTTCGTTTAAGGACACCAAATTTTACACGGCTTTCACACCTGCAGGACGGGCCAAACATAACAAACTGAACGGCCGTTTCACTCGCTCCACTCTAGTCGGTGGTCGTTCCGTTTTATTGCCAACTGACACGCAGCCAGCCAGCCGCAAGCAAATGAGGCATCCAACGAAATTCAACAAAACAACGAAAACTGACAAGCACACAAAAGCTGCACCGGCGAACACAGCGGAACGAACGGAAGCGTAGTTGGCGTTGCCTTTAATCGATCGCATAAATCCGATGACACTTTCCCACTCCGGTGATAAACAACGACTAATCCCCTAGGAGGCGCGATTAAACTTACAAGCAGGAGATTTGATGAAATACAATTATTGAGGAAAACATGTTCAAAATACCGCTAACCGTCACGAAGGAAAGGATGGTGGCCACAGGGATTCGGCAACAATTCAATCGGTCAGAGAAACGCTCTTTCCCGCTGTCCAAGTAAATTTGATCCGTGATCAAAGGGTAGTGATAAAATAGATAAAACAACATTTCAATCGATCAGTGTACGATGGTTGAAACGACATTTTTCCCTTCACTCGTCGGTTGGGAAAGCGTGTAAGAAGAGGAACAAAAAAGGATCAGTCCAGAGTAGAAGGAGCCATTAAATAAGTAATAGAACGTAGGCACTTCGAAAATAACAAACACTGACATAAAATACTAATCCAATTGGGGGAAAAGTACCGAAAAGCGACGCTCTATTTATAGCACAACCACAGGGGGACCCCGACCGGGCGGTATCGACCCGTTAGGGAATTAAATATGTTGTGGAATTCTCACCAACTCGGATACTTCCCAACACGAACCGGCGGAAAGGCGAACTGAGTTGAAATCTAATCACAAAAGGACGCAAAGGAAGGATGGCACTACAAAACACCGCCTTCATCAAATCGATGGAACATGTTTGTAGTTTTCCGGCGGACTGATTCCAGGATATTCCATCCCTGTGGCTTCCGTAGCAACGACAGAGAGAGAGAGAGAGACGCGTCCTTCGGGGCATTCGTTGATGTATGCACAAATTTCAGGAACACTCCAACCGTCCATCACTCGATCCAAATTATCCCATTTCCTTATGCTAATACGTTTTGTGATAACGAAAAACCCTTTTTCTTTGTCAGCAGCATGGTAGAAGGGGAAAGACTTAAAAGTATGCTTCAAGGTCGAATTTTTGGATCCGTTCGAGAGTTTCGCGTGGCCTCGTCCGGCCACCTTGATAAGCGGACGCAGAGGAAACGGAACGGAATAAATCTTCTACCGGTGCCTTCTTTAATGGATCGGAAAGTGGAACACTCGCCGTGCTGCACACACACATGCTGTTTGAAACGTACCTCCTGAAGGATAACGAGGAAGCTCGGGGTTTCCGAAGTCGACCGTTTGACAAAGGTGTTTAAAACGCTCCAATGACTACCGCGGTCGCGTTGGCTGGTGTTCAAGTTTCCCATTATTTCTGGAAGGTGAAGCAACTAATTTCTAGCCTTCCGATAAAGGAACAGGGAAAACTAAAAACTAATACGAACACATTTCAAGGGCCGGGGTGGTTTTTGTTTTCCACCTCCAATGAAAGCCCACCTCCCGTTTGATGCAGAACCAAGCTGCAATATGTTCGGGTTGGCCACAAGCCATTACCACGGACTTTGGACAGCGACAAGAAAACGACGGCCGAGAACGCGAGTGAGTGATTTAAAGGCCACGACGGTTTCCCTATCCTTCTCACAGGGCAGGAACCAAAGGGACTGTTGCGCTCTCTGTGCGGTTCTGTGGAGACCGGAGAACGGACACTGCCTGGTTCGAGGAAGTTAAATTAGAATTATGCAAATGGGTAGCAGGGGGCATCGTACCCTCGCTTTCTAGCGAACGGAGTGTGCTGGCGAACTGAGATGAATGGAACCGCACCGAACCGCGCACAAAATTCAAATGTCAAAAAAGCCCTCTGAGAACGTGTCCAGGTGTTTTTCCGACCCGGCGGGCCGACCCGTCGGCGTGTCGTGATTGATGGTGAAAACAGGCCGCAACACACCAACTTAAAAGGCTTCTTAATTTGTGGTCAGACGTGGTCCTTCATGCTGTTGGTTACCCTGGCATGTTGTGGAGTCGCAACCGAAGGGCTGCCTAACGAGCCGGACGGCCACCGTATCCGGCTCCATTCAGTTCCGTAGAACCGTACCGTAGCGTTTTCGCTTTCAAATGCCAAGTTCCTTTTTCTCCTGGCTGGAGTCGAAATAAAGCAATCGAAACACGAGCAGGAACCTGATAAAGTTCAAGGTTGCAGCTGTCTCCACCCGGCCCCACGTTCCAGTGGGTTGCTACGGGTTTTCCCCGACTCCAGCCCAGCTCGGAAATTATCGCAAGACTAGCGCACGGTGCTCCGTATCGTCTAGATTAGAGAACGCCGTACAAGCTGAGGCCATCAGGCCATCACGTAAGCGTACACGTACCGTGGACACGCTGCCATAAAACCCTAACGAGTCCCCTCGTTGGCGTGGGCGGCAGTTGGACAGGGCTTTCCACTCTGTGGGGTCCCTCGAAAGATGAAGTACCCTGCGCCAGGCAGGACTGTTTATTGGTGCGTAAAGTTTAGTACAATCCCTTCGAAAAGTTTTCCGAAAGACAACGGCTTCTGGATGCAAATGGGAATGGGAGGAAACGAGGGTGGCGGAAAGCGATGTCCTCAAGCAAGTTGCCCACACGGCTGGCAAATGCTGCTTTGGCCTTTCAAGACACATTTAGTTTTGTGAGCTTTCAAGGAGAATTTCGGCACAAGAAAACGTGTCAGAACCCTCATGGGGGACATCTGTTCCTCGGTATAACGGTGGGGGAAAGTACGGTTCGTTGGTAAATGGAAATATTCCCCCTTTAAAAACGTCTCAATTTGTGCGTTGTCATATGTTTGTGGGTCAATTTTGTTAGGAACTACTTAAGTAACCTCTATCATACAAGAACGTAGTTTGGATATCTTTTAGAACTTTTTGGAATCTGTTTGATGTACAACATATTTTGATCCTACACTCCAGACCAGAGTAGAAAGTAACATTTTGAATACCTTATCTCAACCTGACATTTTCATAGGAAATGATTTATGATAGTAGCACCCGAAGGCATTCACCCGCGGAACAACCGCTAGATGATCATGTTTCTTGTAGGCCGAATTTCGCACGCAGTTATTCATATTTATTCCAGCGCCGTCAACAATGATGCTTCACGTTCCGAAAAGGTTCTACGCTGCCGGAATGAAAGTGAGCGAAAAGAAGCCGAAATTAACCGCCCTTCATTCGGTGGTGTGCGATGTTGACGCAAGACGGTCCCTTTGCGCACCTTTCCGGCCCGGCGCTGTCCAGCGGGGTTTGCTCGTGTGTTTGGCCGCTACCGGACGGCTATGCATTATTCAACATAATTTCCTAATCAATTTGCAAACGATATTCGCTTCCGTCCTTGGCTCAGAAGATAACGTTTTCTTGCAGCCGCGTTCCTTTTGGCGCACCCCCCCCCCCCCCCATTTTTTTCATATCGCAACAAGTTTTCCCTCGCGGGCACAAACGGGCGAGCGTAAGAAAGACATTTCATGCGCCCTTTTTTCCCACTTTATCGCCGTCACCGTTCGCTGGTTTACTTTTCGACGGAATCTTCCCCGTGAAAAGGGAAAGAGAGTGAACCGTACGAGCGTACTACCTCGAATACATATGTATGTTAACTAGAAGCACTTTTTCGTTGCAAATGTCCTTCGCGCGCTGTTGCTCAGCGATACGCAACTCCTTGTCAACACGACTGGAAACTTCCAGTGAATGCTTTCCACCACCCAACGGGGGGAGGGGAACGATCTAAGAAATAGCACATTCCGCATTCCAGGAAATTTTTGCACCAGCTTCCGGTTGTGGCAGAACCGGCATAAGACTCGTGGCATTATGCCCGAGCGTGCTACGGAAGCAGACCAGTCTCGCATCGGGGCATCTTTCAAATTCAAAAGATGGGAAAACCAACCCATAGAACTTTGAATTGTGCACACTGGGGCAAAGCACCGAGAAAGTCAGTCAGCGCATCCCACCACCGGCATGCGGGTGGTTCGGGTTGCAAAGGAATCCCCAGCCAACCCGTCACAATCCATCCGACCGTCTGTTCGCAATTTTCTATGCAGTGTGTAATGGGGACACTACTGCTGGTGATATACAATGGATGAAGCATGTTTCTTGTTTGGCCATTGTCGTTGAATATGTGTTCGCCGTTTTTATGGACCATTTTCCCAGTGCGCTGAATGGGTCTCAAAAGCCCTTTCTAATCTCCACCTTCAAACGTACTGCTTTAGCGTCGGACGAGATGGGTATCGTTGAGTGTAATGTAGGGACTTGTGTTTTTTCCTTCCTTCTTTTTAGCTACCTCGACACTTCTGTGGTCCGATTTCGATCCGAAACCATCATCGTCTTCTCCTTAATACTTCAAAACAAAAGTAGAGAGTCATCACCGAAATTACAATCTGTCAATGTCAGGCGGTTCAGGATTCACGGATGCGTCGTCCTCTCAGTACTCGCCATTTTCTCTCCTGCTCTCTCTTCTTCTCCTTCTTGCTCTTTGATGCTCTCTTCGTGCTCTTTGGTTCAAGCACACGAATAGCATCATCATTTTCAGACGACGGCATCGTTTCGCTCGTGGTCGCGTGCGATAGCGATTTTCCAAGATATCTGCCATTGTAAGAAACCGGAGGAAAAGCGGATGGACAACGCTGACACGCGTTACGCAGTAGAATTTGCTAAGCATCGCAAAAGAGAGAGAACGATAG
>JAOEFI010000006.1:28695212-28715569 GCA_034621735.1 Anopheles plumbeus
AGACGAATAAAGAGAGAGAGAGATAGATGAAGCGAGAGAAAAACGACAGGCTGCTGCGATTAGGAAGTGTAGTCTTCGAGGGAAGAGCTTTCGAAAGGATAATGGCACCATGTAGCGCCAGTGTGGAAAGGAGGAAAGAAGCGAATGGTGCGAGAAGAAGAAAAATCCCAATAAAACGCCAGTATCCTTCCGTACCGTCGGGCAAAGACGATGACGGGTCCCTGTTGTTGGCACAGGAAGCGAAACAATAGTGCGACGGGATGTCGATGAAAATATAATGATCCTGGATGATAAGCTTGCTCTCTTGTGGTTAAGGGTGCTTCTATCCCGCCTAATCCACCGGATCGAACGGAGTGCTGGGGAGTGTGCATCCATACCCAGACCAGCAGCTGCTTTGAACCTTGAAGGAACCTTCGCATTCGTCTGTTGTGTTGTATTTTCGTTGGATACCATTTCCTTCTTGGTGATTATTCCTCACCCGACAGCGGGTGGAAGGAACTTCCCTTTTCTTGCGGAATTTTGCGCTGATTACGGTCGTTTAGGGACTTAATTATCTTCTAACCGTTGGCACCGTCCGTGAGAAGGGAAGACACAGAGATACCGGAGTTTCGCTAATTCACCGTAATCACTATTCTTTTAACCATTTACATGCCTTCACACACTGGTCTTTTGTTTCACCTTTACTCGCAAACAAACGACACGTTGATTTGAAACTTGTAACTTGAAACAACAACGAGCTGAAAAGCGGTCCCGCTTTCCTCCGAATTGCGATAGTATCACACAACTGTTACCCGCAATACGAGCGGGATCGGGAATCCCGTGGTACGCTGACTTCGCGACTGGCGAACAAATATTTCCCCCCACCAGAACGCCAACCACCCAAGGACGGCGAGTATCCTTGTAACTTGGCAGGAGCTAAGCAATCCTGTGGAAGGCAGCAAGCGCTGTACGACAGACCGCGGCCGAATCTGAGCACACACTGAAGCGCGCTCCGTTCGCCGGGGAGCGTGCCAGTACGTTGGCATTCTCAGTTTTTCCACAATACACGACCCCCTTCACGTATGGCGCGAAAAAGGCGAGGGAAAATGATTTCGTTCTATATCTGTCCCCTAGTTTTCCACTCATCGCCAAGAGCGTGTGTGCGATGCGCAGAAGTTTCGCTCATTTTCTCTCAGTTTTTCTGTTTGATTTTCTCCAAAATTCGACTATCGGGATACGCATTTTCTCACCCACCTCTCGCTGCCTGACAAACACGCACTTGGGATCAATATTTTTCCGAACAGTGAGTTTGATAACATGACGACGAAAAACGACAACAAGCCCCTCTGCTTTTCTCTTGACAACGAGCATTCTCTTACCCTCTCTCTATTTCTCACAATCTCTCCTGTTTTCCCACTACCATGCAATTTCCATTATTAGCAGAGTTTGGAACAGGTCGTTAGCTTCGTTTACTTTGCGACAAGAGCGACCCGAGCACCGAAAAAGAAAGGCGAAATATCCGCGGGAAAAGCAGATGCCGATCGCACATCGGCAATGCTCCGATAGGCAACCCGCGTAACGATGTTGATGTCGTTACATCCTAACATTCCGACATGTCGGCATTCCGGCATTCCGGTGTTGCCTTTTGTCAATTGGAGGAAATTGTTTTTTCGTGATAAATATGATACTTGTAATGAAACATGTGTACGAAGAGAAGGAAATTTCATCAACATATTTCCCCGGAAGAAGAAGTTCTATCAATACTAAGTACTAAGAATTAATATTCCACCATTTGTTGTTGCCATGCCCCATGGTTGTTGTTTTTAAATGCCTTACCTTTCTGTAGAGCGAGTTCCAGTCGATGGTTTTCCCCGTGTATGACTGTGGTGACGTAGGAAATGATGAACAACCACAGCACGGTCATGACTACCGCCAGCCAGATACTAAAATTTTTACAATCGATCTGTCCACTTCGCATAGACAGACCACGCTCATCATCCCCGCGGTACGAAGACGTTCGCGGGCGTGTTTTTCTGCAATGAAACAATGGGCAAGATTGGCAATCGTGTATGGCAAAGTATAGCGACGATAAGAAACGGGGCGATTACTCACCTGCGAACTTTTCGCTTTCTCTGTGAGACTACGCCAGGAAGTTCGAGATCGGAAAGGCTTTTGGAGTCATCGGACAGCTGCAGCAGCTTGAACGATTCGTTCTTCTGATCACCGTTCATCTTGATCGTATTGCTATTCATGGCCGGAATACATTTGATGTTGCTCTCTGTTGCTTGCATGAACGACAATAGGAGCACCGATGGCGGTGCCTTCCTTCGTCGCCGTCACCGTCGTCGGTGTTGTTTTTTAATCCTAATGTTAATGCTACGGATACAGATCACAGCACTTTACACCACACATTTGCCGGTGGCATTCGGAAGGCAAGAACTGATGGAGCCTAAAGCCCTGATAACACAGGCGGCACAATTCGGTGATTTTACAGAACAACACGATTACCGGCTAAGAAAATATCTCCCGAGGGAAAACCCACACCGGGTGCGAAAACTGAACGAGTGATTGAACAAGCCACACACAACTGCTATATGCTAAGTCACCAGATATCGACAATATTCGGACGGAACACTCTACACGCAGCACTATCCGCTGTCATAAGAACACTTGCATGGCCGACGTGAAGACGGTCCTAATTCTTGATTTCTAAATGCCGATTCTAAAGTTGCTGAGCACCTCGATTGAACAACCGTGTTTGTTATTTATGTAACCCTTCGTCGCCCGTGAATGCTTCGATATAGCGATATTTTTTTCTAGATAAGATGAAAGCAGACAAACTGTCGTGCTATCGCAGCGCTCAGCACACACAGGTGAAACGCACTCGTTTATTTTTTATCCCGTGTTATTGCGATAGCATTAATTTACGAAACGATTAAAAGAAACGTGTGGGAAAAAGACGAAAACCGTACAACTCCAATCAAAACAAAAGGCAATTACTGTCAGAAAAATCTCGAACCATAGTTATAAACGCAAACTGTTTAGCGCAATCCAACCGGTTTTATGACATACAACCGGTATGTCTGTGTTACGCAGAAAGTATTAGCACAAGCTCATGCTGGTGTCAGTTTGTACATAGTTCGGACAACCAAAACAGATTCTTCTACAAGGTCTTGCAAATTAGCCGCTGGCGGCTAATTCAGGATGGCGGTCATTTTTCAAATATAGACGATTAGCAAAATACAAAACATGCTGATCCAATTTAATTCAGAGAATAATTTATTAAGAAATCTGTGAGTATTTTTATTATGTTATCTTGATCAAATTAGTCAACTTAGAGTTAAACATCTTAAATAAAGATTCACAATGTGCATTTAATTCGAGTATCCAAACTAAGTACTAAATTATCGTTTACAACATAAAACGAGCATTTGGTTCGGCTAAGCTGATGGTGGGCTAATGTTGTTGTTTTCCTTCGGTGGTTCAGGTTTGGAAATTTTTTCTACAAAAAATAATAAATTAATAAATAAAACTCAAGTTCAAATGTGTAGGTTCATCGAAAGGATTATCACGTCTAGCTTACCCAGTTGTTTTGACAAAAGATGCTTCTGAAGAGCAGAAATTGGAAATTCCAATGTAAGAGCGACTATGGCACCGAGAATATACGAGGCTACTAGTACGGAAATTACTTTGGTGTACTGAAAACAGAAGGGTAAGAGGAAATCATTAACAACGCCGTATCTATGCGTATCTTCATTTCTGGTACTTACCATTGATATGTGGCTGAAGTTAGCAATGTCACGTGCGCCGTAGAAAAAGTTCTTCAGGAAAAACACATGGCATATGTAGGCACAGTACGTCAGTCGTCCCAACGGTACGAACAGTGGAAAGTTGACAATGCTTTTTATAAATCTGTTGTAGTTGTAGATGATGCCGTACAGCATGATCGCCCCAAAAAGGGCCCAGGCGTTTTTATGCAAAGGGAAGAAAATGGCCATCCAAAGCGATGGTTTTTCGAAATTGTTCGTGTAGAAGATCATACTGAGCATTAAAATCAACATTGCACATGGGACGGTGATATACCACAAAAATTTGAGGAACTATAAAAGAGATAAAAGCAAAATAGAAAAATTTATAAAGAGAAAATTAACTAAACTGTAAGGTTAAGGTTTGAATTTACCCCTGATCGGTTGCCCTTGTTGTCGGATGTGCGCACACGATAGTAAAGATAGCCGTATACCACTCCTCCCACGTAACAGCCAATGTTCGTGTGGAACGGTATGTATATTTTCTTATACATCTCGTCGAACCAGTAAATAAAACGTTCGGCTCTGCAAAAAAATCAACGTATCATATCATTTTCCAATGAGGTGTACTTCTCTAAACTTACTGTAAAGTTACGATAAACACTCCATCGAAGTGATTGAGATAAACAACCACTGCCGGTATAAGAATTGCAATCAAGCCGGAAACGCTAAAGATGTGAACGACATACTTCTTGTACCTGTGTGTGAAATTATATTGGTAAAATCAATTCAATGTCCATCAAATCCAGATTAGGGCAGCATACTTTGTAACGGTGACTAAAATAATAAGTCCCACGGCGAACAGTTGATAGTCGCAGGCCAAGTACCATGCTTGTTGGAGGCACTAGAACCAAAAAAAAATGAGTGGGAAATTTAAGAACGATGGTCAATTTGTTCGTAACATAAAAATGCGTGTGAACATCCTTCCACGACGAGAAGAAATGCATAAGATAGAAACTGAGAGACATTTCATCTCGGGTGCTAAGAATTGCATCGTTCCCGGTCAATAAACCCGTGGATGACTCTTCAAGAACAGAATCATCGGAATGTTCTCTTCGTTCAGTAGGAAAGCAAACATAACGGAAAGAAACTACACTACACATGTCTAAGGGAGGCCGGTCCGGCGAAGGCAGGTTCTTTCCAACGTGTTTGTGATGCCATGATTAATTCAACGGGTTGGGGATGGCACACATCGTCGCCAGTGGACTCACCGGTTCGTCGGCGTTGACGTAGTTGTTCACGTACAGCAGATTGGTCCACCAGTTGCGCCGGCACAGATTCCTCTCGACTTCGGCACCTCGCGGCCAGAGCGGACCATCCTGCATCTTAGGCAGCCAGGTGGCATGCAACAGCAGGATGAAGGCATAGGCCGGCGTGAGTCTGTTTAATGGGAAACAACAAGAAATAAAATCGTGGAGGTGCGATCGTGAATCCCCGCATGGATCGATCAGTCTAGCTTTTCGCTGTGGTGAGACGATCATGGTGATGATGATCGCAAAGTGAATGTTCTGTACCACAGCTATGCGTCAACGCGATCGGGAGTGCGCTTGGAAGAGATGATAAATGATAATTCCTCCCCGCTTACCGGATGTAGCGGTAGGCCACCGTGACGAACACTGCCGCCCAGGTGACCTTCTTCACTTTCGCCTGGTTGGTGCAGAAGTGGATGCTGAGCAGGAAGCCGCTCATCATGAAGAACGACTGCACGATCAGCGACCCGTTGATTAGAATGTGCCCGAGCGGGTTGTAGTACTCGAACTCGCGGCCGTACGTGTTGGCGAACGAAGTCGCGGTGAAGAGGTCCCCACAGTGGCCGACGACCACCAGGCAGAACGTGAAGAACCGGATCGCCTGGAAGAACTTGAGATCCTCGTTCAGCTGGTCCTTCGAGCGGGACACCAGCCGGTACCAGTTGCGCACGAGCGAGAAAGATGTCAGGACCATGGTTTCTGTTAGAAAAAAAAAAAAATCAAAATCAAAATTAGCTATATATCCTCAAGACTCCTCCGTTAGGATACCTTTTTCCTACGCGTCTTACTTCGGCATGGCAAATCCTTCTTGTAGTGTTCATTGCCGAGCTGCTTGGCGCTGTAGTGATCGTACCACGTCGAACCAATCACGAGGACGGCGATCAGCGCCGTGATGACGACAAAGGCGATATCCAGCCCATCTACCGGGGCAGCGCGCTTCGGTCCGGTGCAGTACTCGATCTCGGTGTACGCGGACAGATTGTACTGCTGCCGGAGGGCATAGTTCTGACAGACGTTGATCAGCCGCCCGTACCGCTCACGATCGCTGCTCACATTGGTGAAGGCATCCGCGTTGATGATGTACTGCATCGGTTGGGCGAGAAACAGACTTTAATTGATGAGCATCTCCGTCGCAGCGAAGCCACGCTTACAAAATGTTACGACGCATTGTAAGTTTAATCGCTACTACAATAAAACCGGTCCCTTTGAAACCGCCTACAGCTTCTCAGTACCATTTAAATCGATAAGCGGATGTGATCGCTGTAGGTTTAATGAATTAACGATAATACATAAATTATGCCATGCTCCGTTTGAACGATCGCTAATTTGTTGGGTTATTTACTCGAACTAGAAACATTTTTCCGCACGTGCGAAGGGACATGTATGAAGAAGTCCGTCACGTGCGCAATTGTTCTACATTTTTATCTTTCCTGACAATATTGTGGCATTTAGAAATGCTTAATTCATTCTCTTATCTGGTTGTATCGTAGCGATTTTTCCAAATCATATTCAACACTCGAAGTTGGTTAAAAAATCACAGGATAATCATTAAAATCAACGCGTTCGATTGAATCTAATCTGAACGATCGTCGCTCCCATACTTACCGGAAATGGAATTTCAAACTTGTCCACAAACAACTTTTCCGCCGTGTCACGATCCAGCGAGCCGACCAGCTGCCGGCAACGCTCGATACAGAATCCCCGATCCAGGTGATCGTGCCGAAAGTGTCGCTTCGTGTCGTTCGTGAAATTCTGCAATAGAAATTGTAAACAAAAAATGGACGAATGATTAATATTTAAATTACCGACGCACAGGTGAACACCCGACGGCCGACCAAATGCCGCTTGACCGAGTAGGAGGTCAAGATCGACCGGACGGTTGAGGAACAGGTTTCGGGCTAACGCAACTTTACGCACCTCGATCAGCCGCCATAGGCTCGACTCTTGATCCGGTTTGATGACCGTGCGTGCGACACAGTAAACGGCATCCTCCGCTGGAACCTCCGGCGCCTGGGCTACGCACCGGTCGTAGTCGTCATAGTCGTAAATCTTTGGCATGCGATAGTACTCGTCCACTAATGGAGCGCGAGAGAAGAGCAGAGAGACGGGGTAGAGACACAGGAAGGTACGATATGGAAACTAAGTTTCTCGGGCAGGGAGTCGTTGAGGCCGTTTTCGCGCGAAAGACAACTCATTGCCAGAGAGACTGATTGTTCGTTCGGTCCGACATCGTAGGTGGGAATACCGCAGAAGAAGTTCAGGGTTGTTCTGTGATTCATCGACATGGAACTGGCGAGGAATGTAATACGGAAACCAGATTTCTGTGCAGATAATATATCGCATTCAAATGGTTCAGTGGATGAAATAAATAAATAAATAAATTTAAAAAAATACTGTTTGAACAAATTAAACAAGTTGCAATAACAACACTCATCAATCAACTGGCAAAGTATGTTTGTGTGGCGGGGAGTAAAGAATGCACTAGTAGAGACAAAATGTAGCTGTTTATCATATATTGATGCAACCTAATTTGAATAGTTGCATGTCCCATCGCATGCTTCTACGAGGGGTAAATACCATCACTAGACCGATTCCATGCGCACATGTGAGTGCAAAAACAAGTTTCGAAACATGAGGTTGCTGGAAAAACGTGAACCGTTTGCTGAACCGGTTTTGCAGCCTGTCCCCAGCGCAGGGTCATTATCATCTTTCTCGAAGTAGAGCTTTGAACGAAAAAAATAATAATAAAAGGAAACGTCTGTCGATCCGTGTACGGATATGCAATTGAAATGCAGTTTGTATTACTGTCTAAAGGAAATGCCAGAGTGCAACGATCGAGGATTAAAATGACCGAGACGATAGCTCTTTCATATTCGCATCGATGTTCAGAGCAGCAAGTACAATGTATACACGTAGGAAAGAGTAAACATCATAAACTGAAGCTAACGGTTCTGGTCTGGGATTGAAGGAGGAAAATCTTTCTTTTACTGCTCTATACACTGAAATTTCTATCAACAAGTTCTAGATGAAGAAAATCTCGTCTTAATTCATTGTCTATGACACTTCAAAGGCACGTGTCGAAAGTTAGTAAAATGCGCGCCATGAAAAGTTCATGACATGGATGCAATTTCCACTTGACATCATACCGTGAGGGCGCAGAAATAAAATGCATCGTAAAGAGTAATTATATGCTTCAAAAAGCCATTCGACGGATCACCGATTAAATCCGTGCGAAATTAAGAAAGGTGCGGCTTTTTGCCATGTTAGAAATGACTTCATTTATACGTTTTTTTCCCTATTTACCATGCAACCGCAGATTGCCATAAAGCAAAATGGGAGGCTACTGAGATGGCGTCCCACTTGCACACGTCCCTTGGAAATGCGTCGGAACTTTCCGGGAACTGAGGGGATGAAAAACAGAGTATTATTATGCCATTGAGAAACGCTCTTCGTTAGAACCTGTTCTGGTTGCGGGATGCGGTTTGATCTTGTGTGATGTATCTTCGCAAAAAAAAAACTCCACTGCTCAGCTTGTATTGTAGTATTGGAAATATGATACAAGTGGGCCACTGCTTTTAATTACAAGCGCAAGGGACAAGAAAAGTGTTTTTCTGAGGTGGCTTTTCAATATTCTTATATAGTGATTAATGACGCGATCGGAACCATCGACAACTTACGATGAGATCAGCAGAAGGTGAGTATACGATATGATTTTACTATTTTTACTATTAAACACATTACTATCAGTACTTTGGTATGTACTAGCATCATTCTTATAGATTAATTTTAAACTTTTATTAATTTTAAAAATCTATGTAGTGACTAAAGCTGTACAATATTACAATTTATTAGGTTTGAGTTCGTAGCAGCTCAGTCTCAAAATTATTGATAATACACCACATTTGTTGTTGCCACAGCAAACACCTAATTAAGCTTGAGAGGTTCTACAGCATCTTAACGCCAACGGCCTGAGCTGACTCCCAGGCGATTTCCATGTTGTTTGTTACTAAATTTCGACCTCGAACCTCATCTGAATTCAAACTACCCGTCGCGGAATCCTTAAGCTAAGGGTCGATGTAAGCGGTTAGTTTTATTGGCCAGGCTTATGGGACTGGAAACTGGTTTCGTAGGTTTTAGGACCGATCGAAAATGAAACGAGACACGTGGCCGTTCCACATTTTTGTTTTTCGTTGGAGTAGTAAACAATTTACATAGAACCGTCATCTCGCAGCAACGCCCCCAAATCGTTCCCGAAAAAGAGGTTCGAAATTCAATTTATAGCTGGCGATATCGGAACAGAGGTCTGTTTGTTACCGATCATTCTTTCAAGTAACCTCACAAATTGAAGTGGAATGTTGAAAACGGTCGATTATTCTTTTTTGATTGCATACGCCAACCAACAAACCAGTACCAGGGTATTCATTCTTCCGACCACTAGTATGTATTTCCCCACGGGTAAAATGAATAATGTTGCTGCATCTGCACGCCCATCACGTAGAGCGCGGTTTAATTGCTCGGAAAAACACGCCCTCGCGATTTACACATCGTACACTCTTTAACGCTCCATGCTACTACTTCGAGATCGCGAACAGATTGACTGTCAGTAGAAAATTCCCCGCGTTAGTTTATGGAAAACCAGTTCGCATCATAATGATGATAAATAACATAGTCAAGTACGCTTCTTTCTCCGGAGCTGTGTTGGGAGATTCCTACAGGAAATTAGAAATGTGGGTTATTCCTGTGGAGTCGTGTGCCAAAATTAAGTGGGCCAAGATACTCTGACCCAGTATCAGCATGTTCCATCACTTGTAGCTTTCAAAGTATGGCCTGCCCGGTAAAATGGACGTCAATGTACGAATTTGTCATTGATTCTCTCTTGCCATTCTCGAGCCGGGTCGCTTGAGTTGGTCGATGATTATTTGAGTTAACGACCATGTGTGACTCTGGACACGGAACACACCAGAAAAGCCAATGAACTCGGCCCAGGTGGCTGTTGATTATTTCGTCTGTAAACTGCAAAGAAGAAGAAAAAACTTGGGAAAAAGAACCTGATTCTCGCATAATACAAGTCGCTTATGGCCAGTCGCTATCCCTAGCATTGGCTCGGTCTAGTACGGGCCAATCTCTTACCGGAGGAAACCCGAAGGTAGTGATTCGAACACCTGCAGCCATTCTAGAATCGTTCTTGGTCGTTTTTACAAAGGAGCAGTGACATAATTCACCGTCGGATCCGGCATTCATTTGCACTCCCTCGACCGGAGCGGAGAGTCGAGAAAAAGAAAGTCCCTGATCCCAAGCTTCCGCTTAAGGGAAATCGCAGCTAATGTCAGGTTTCCGGTTCTTCACTCGGATACTCTGTGAATGAAGCTTGGATGCTTACTAATTAGAAGATCATGGCGCGATCACGACCGTTGGTGCTTCTCGACGTGTAAATTAAAATCTTCTAGCTCTTGCTCTATTCCTACTAAGAACTATTTAATTTTGTTCCATGCTCACATCTTTTTACTTTTGGTTTCGTCTAACAAGTGACGACAAACGAATCGTCTGTTGTTCGATTTACATTATTGCGACCGCTGGAAAGAAGTAGCTTCCGCGATGGGGAAAACACGAGCTGAATACTTAAATGTCACGGGGTGTGCCTCCTGGACACTGTGTGGGCTAAGACAAGTGCAGACGATCACGATGTCATCACGCGCAAGCGCCTCAATTCGGTTTCGGCCAAACCACGGCTCCGCCTCGGTTCCGTGAGCGAAAGATTCCGAGCACGGTTGGGAAAAACAGTTCTACGATAACATAGTTCTAGCTCGCCGACACGAAATGTGACTTGACAAAGGACCAACGAAACTGTTTATCGTGAGTCACAGTCTGGTACGGTATTGTTTCCGGCAACATATTACGCACAACTTTGGACTAGTTCAAGGTTTCCTTCCCTTATGCTAAACTTTTAAACCTAATGCTCTATATGTAACATACCTTTCAAGCATGAGTGCGTACGACGAAGAAAACGTGTGCTAGAATGAGGTGCTGCTCTGCGACTCGCGCAAGCTTCAGTTATGCGATAATTAATTAATCGAATGTTAGTAATAATTAAAACAGCTACGGGCTATATTTTTAAAATAAAAAAGGGGTAAACGTGCCATAATGATAGCTGCCTTCTCTAACCTCTCTAATGTTTAACATAAGTAATATTGATCTTTCCTTTTCCAGTATTTTTAACACACAACTCCTTCCTGTCGCATGTATTCCAAAAAGTTAAGTAACTAAAGTGCACCGTGAACAATGTTTTCCTTTGGGATTTTGTTTCCACTGGAGCCCTCTGTAAAGTGGGAAGTATGGTGCATTCCACTGAGGACTAACGACGGATAAAACCGGTTTTCCAGGCAAATAAGCGTTCATGCTACATTTCTCGAGATGTGCGCAGGCGTTGTCTACTATTTTCATCAATTAATTATTACCCTTTGTCCATGTAGGAAACTTCCCCGATGGTAGGTGCAGCAAAGGGACGATGGAGTTCTTCCAGTGATGATGGTTGGTTCTAAGAATGATGGGAAAAAACTGTGAATCCCGATACATTAGTTGAACATCCATCAGGGTCCACTGGGAAGTTGCCAATGTTTCTGGATGCACCATCCAACCACCAACGGGCTGTTTGTAACACACTTGCATACCCCGGGAATTGGGTATTACTACAAGTTTACATAACCCATCGCTTACCATCCGCGGTGCATTCGAAATTTACGTTGGTAGACAAATAAACTTCAAACAACCGACGCGCTGTGAGCAGAATTGACAATCCGAAAAATTCGGACACGCATCAAACCGGCCCGGTTAAACAGGTCAACTGTTGCGTTACAATATATTTACAGTAGGCTTTGAACTATGATACGATCAGCATGATCAGCTGCACGCACAATTGTTAAAGTTGTTAAAGTTGGCGGTGGACCGATGGCCGTGGACCGATGCTTGTTTTAGCGCCTCGTAAACTTTGGACGACGAATTGAGCGTCGCACCGTCACCATAGAAGCGTGATCCACCAATTAAACTCCGATGAATCCTCCAAGGTTCAGTAAACTTGCATTCCCACTATTGAGTTTGATGGACTATTTTTTAACGGTTTTCTCCAATCGGTCCGGTCACATTAAAAAGGCAAACAGTGAAGTTGTCACGTGCCGCCTAGACTTGCCCTAGCTGTCTAGGGCTGTAATTTATGATTCCGAAACAAATTGACCTTGTTGATTTGGCTTGTGGGTTGCTTTGTCTTGTTGACAGTTTGTTGATTAGACGCATATTGCTCCCGTTCAGTTTGGATTTTTTTTTTGGTTCGCCTTCATTGTTACATTTTACATTGGGCTCAGAAATTTAGTGAATCATTATTAGTTTTGTGATTTGGGGCAATTTATTAGCACTCTGCTCTCCACGTGCGACGACTGAGAGGGATGAAATCGTTCGGGGAATTGAGACATCCGCTATTATGCTTCCACAGTCACCGGACAAGAAGCTTACGTTTCCCTCTCTATTTCAATAACTCCCCTCAAACAAACAACGCCACATTCACCTTGGCTGATGGGATGCAAAATGATGTTTGTTGTAACCGTTAAATTTTCTTGCCCATTAGTCATCGATTTATTTCGATCGCGACCAATGTTTGCAATGGCAATGCCCCGAATACCCGAGAACAGCACGGCGGCAACTGCTAGACAATGTTGTTCCATCCGATTAGAGCCCGTCTGGAGGAATATCCAAGCGGGTGCATTCGCGCGGTGACACGAACGAATAAGCAATTTTGGGTAACACAATTTGAATATCACCTAACGATGCGCTTGAAGTGTGCCGCCGGTTATGTTGCCGTCCATTAGACATATCGCAAAGGACTGGGAATTAAGGCGGGCTGCAAATTAAGCCACGCTTAAGCATACTGCGCTCCAGAATCTGTTGACAGTACAGCAAAGCGTTGACTAAAATTTTGGGAAAACCCCGGCGTGGAAGATAGTATTCGGTTATTGATGTGTGTTGGCTTTTAGCAACATCCAGTGTTGCGTCGCGGTTCGGAAGAATCGTTGAACTAAATTCTTTCGCGCCCATCTCAACGCCGTGTATGTGGCGTGCATAAATTTGACGCCTGGCCACGAGCCCACCCAGTTGTATTTCATTCTGCGTGCCAACGGTGACGGCGCGGAAGCTTTTCATGAGAAGAAATGCTAAACACTACGCTATCACGCAGAACACAAACCTTTGTATTCCATTAGCGTCCATCAACGCCACGTTCTCGTTTGAGCCAATTTGATAAACCGTGCCACATTTGATGCCAACATGTGCTTCCTCTTCGCTGGATGGGAACCATCGAGTGGAGTTGAGTTCCTGGGAGATTGGTGTCCCAAGTCGTTTTCGGAAGAAACATACTCATGTGCCTCGAACTGTTTGGTGGCGCGCTCAATAATCTTTCCATTTGGCTTCCACTTTTCAACTGCAGTTCACATTTGCATAAATACAATCACCAATAAAAATTTGCGGTCAAACGAAAAACGAATGTTATCCAAAAAAAAAACCAACCTTTATACATTCCATTCCATTACATTATTTAAAGCTCTTTTTCATTGCTTCTCTTATCTATGGATTAGTTTGGTAGAGAATTTATAAGCTACAAAATTAGAGTCCGGTTCGAATAGTAACTGGACGACACTCACGGCTTAAAAACAAAACAAAAATGCAATTAAACTATCTATGTGCGTAATATTATGTGCAGTTCCTGAAGCCTATATACATTGAAAAACGACTGGGCGACTTGATGGGTGTTGTAGCTCAAACGAAACAAAAGTTCACAAGTTTTTCCAACCAAATATTACAACGTAATGCCGCAGGATTCCAGTTTCACGGATGAATTTTTCCCACAAACTTTGATCATGTGTAATAAATATCGCAAGACGATCGCGCACCAAACACTTCTCCAAAGCCTTGTTCATTCCACGGTCAGTAAACTATTTTTCTTCTGCACTTACACTCCATAATCTCAGCTGCACTCTGCTGTAACAGTATAGTTGCCGCGAGGAAAATTAACGATAGAGCACGGGAAGGTTTTGTGAACGACGCCATTGTGAGCTTCCTGTGTATCCGGGTCAGCCGCATCCTCACTCCTGTTCCGTTGTCCCGAACACAACACCTCGCAGCGAATAAGGTTCCGTCACAATATTTAAAGATTAAAGACGTCCAACTTTGCTGCAGCTTCCAGTATACCAATTGTAAAGTTACACCACGCAATGCATCCGATTGTTACAACTCTCCACCCCGAAGGGATAACTGTCCCGGGTTGACCGTTACAACCGGTCCAAGCGTTTCGCGCTAGGTGTGATCGAGCGAGTGCTCTAGCGACGACTGTGACTCGCGAATCGTCGGCACCGGCGTTTTGATTAGAATCCATCCCTTGCCACCCATTGTGCGCGCGGCCATGAAGATGGGCCTTCCCTAGCCGCACCCTGCGTCCTGCGCACTCACGTTCGATCGCGCGACGATCGCTTTCCGCGGTGGCATCGACGGCGGCGGGTGAACGAGTGAACGCGAACGTGGAAATTCATGCGGCGCGATCCGATGAGCCGCGGTCTTGCAAAACACAATGCGGTTCGATTCTGTGTGGCCTGCCCCGGCGTATGAGGACACCATTTTTGCTCCTGAGACCCGCGTTGAGTTCCTGTTCTTTTTGGCACGAACGACTGGAAAGGAGATGGTTCGTATAATCCCCTCTCCATTGAAACGCTGTGGCTTGTGCTTGCTACGCAGCCAAACAGGAATGTCTTTCCATTCGAGTAAACACGGTTTTATATGTTGGCATCGAAAAAAAACAATGTTGCAACAATTTTAAACAATTTTTACTAAAATTTCCTTTCCCATATTTCCTCAATACGCTCTGTGCCTTTTTTCGTTGCTAATTTATGCCTTTTATCGATTTTTTCACAACAAATGAATCACCGGACGTGCAAGCTTGTCCACCTTTCACCACAAACAAACCAGCAACGATGACTTGCGAATTCTGAATAATATGCAAATCACTAGAACGGCTTTAAAGAAGGGAACTCAATCGATGTGTAAGACGCGACGTTTTGTAACGGTCTTTTCGTTTGTTTTCAAGATGACCATATTTTGGAAAATTTATGACGTCTTCTGTTTTTAGTAAATAACATTGTTTTGCTTTCGAAAAATGCGCATCACGGATGAGTAATAAATTTAGTTCGGTAACATGTTTTCAAATGATCTTATGGAAGACTAAAAAAAGGTACGTTTGAGGTTTTGAAGTTTTAAAGGCAGTTTTTTACGATTCTAATTCGCCACAGATAACGAAGGTAGAAAATAGCCTTTTAGCACCGTCATTCTACCGTCTGTGATGGTGATAATAGATAGCAACAACAGTCATTTTCTGCACCCGAAATGTGAACTGAATTTCGATGGTTCAAGTGCGTTCAAACAGATGTGCAGGGTATGGTTTACTATCGGTGTATTCTCGTAGTTCCGAAAGCGCATGGCTCGACCTCGATACGCCGAACCACCAGCACAAGCGAATTGATGATAAATGGAGATTTAGGTGCAAGGAATAAGAACAACTGGAGGTTTATCTCGCAACTGCTTAAAGGGAACAACGCTTTACTCATATGGCCAAAAACCAGAAATCTTTTCGCATCATCGACTTCATGCATCCAGAAATTCAAGGGAGAAATAATGGAATTGGCGCATCAGGATTTTTAATCCCACCTCAGCTTTTCCCCTTCATTCACTAAGAACCTTTTAGCGTCCGGTCTCCACTGCCGAACTTCCTGATCAACGGCACGTTACTGCGTGTGTGCAGATTGGGGTCTAGACACCGAAATCGACACCATTCCACGCAGAGTGTTGCTTCCACGCAGAGAGTGGAACAACGGATTAACGCGATGGAAACAAAAAAACCAGTTTTACATCAAATGTGTCGATTTTTGAGTTAATATTGCCGCATGTTTTTTGGTCGGGTTCATCGCTTGCGCTCCTGTTGCTGTCTTTTGTCGACACACGGCGATGCAAATCGCCCGAACGGCTTTCGCTGTTTGGAAAGCATTATATTGCCCCTTGTGACGTGGAAATGGTGGTCTGGTGAAAGTTCTGACGTCGATTGGGACATTATTTGCTCGAAAAATGTGTTTGCTTTCGACAAAAATATGTGATATAATAAATAAATATCAATTATTACATTTAATTGAAGATAAAATGTACAGTACTGAATCGTATGATTTTTTATTTGTTTGCATTTTAAAGTCTGTAGAAGGACGTACAATAGTCGGTTTTTGGTAGCAGAATTATGGAAAAGAAAAGATATACTTATTTGATTGACCAAAAATAGCCGTTAACCGGAAAGTGGTGCAAAATCAAAGAACTCCCTCAGAGATCAGTTTTCTTTAGGTCTGCTTCGGGTGTGCTCGGCGTCTGTTCGGCATTGGTGGCCACTTCCGGATCGACAAGGTTTGTTTTTTTTCGTCCTGTGGGAGTAAAAGAAGAATAGTTTCAGTAACAAGTAGGTTCTCTCGCAGCGTCATAGTTTCCGTAATAGTTATTATCGATAAGGTTTACCCGATAATCCATCGAATAGGACGCCCTGGAGTGCGGATGTTGGAAACTCGATGAGCAAACAGAGCAGCAAGGAAACCAAGCAGGACATCACCACCGCACCGGCTACCAATGATAACTGCGAAAAATGTACAACCGATTAGTCCTTGCCCTCGGTGGGTTCTCTAGATTGTTCTGGTGAAACCTTACCGTCAAGAAATCGCTGTAGTACACCCGCTCCCGTGCACTGATGAACATGAAGCGCATCACAAACGCGTGGCTCAGATAAGCACCGTACGCCAACCGACCCATCGGCTCGAAAAAGCGATAGTTCAGCATACGCTGTAGCACCTCGTTGACGCGGTAGATCGAGCCTAGGAACAGAATGCCAATGCCGATGCCGAAAAGATTTTTGGAGAAGGCGAAGTATACTCCCATCCAGATTGAGGGTTTTTCGAAGTCGTTGACGTAGAACATGTAGGAGGGTAGCAATGACAGCACAATCAACGGGAAGTTCAGATACCACACGATGCGGAACGTGCGGTTTTCAGCGAGATTGATCGAGCGCTTGCGCAGCTCAACGTAGATCAGCCCCGTCAGGACGCCGAGCATGTAGTTGCCGAAGTTGATGTGCGTCGGGATGTAGGCGTTCACGTAGAACTTATCGTACCACAGTATGTACCGTAGGGATCTGCGAGCGAAAGCGAAAGAAAAGTCAGAAACTTTAGCCAGGCATCGATTGCGACATATTGAAACACGAGATCCCCAACGGCCCACTTACTCCAACGAGACCACGAAAGTTCCATCAAGCCTTTTGATGTAGATAAAAACTGCCGGTACGGTGTATGCAGCCGCGATAACGATCGTCCAAATGGCGATCTTAAGGCGAGGAAATTTGACGATCGAAACCAGCACTACCATCGCAATGATGAAGATCTGAAACTCGGCTCCAAGGTACCATCCTTGTTGGACGCACTGGTGGAGAAGCAAAGGTATGCAATGTTAGCAGTCTACTCGGATTGTTTCGTCACAGCAAAACCATACCGGTTGATCGGGCCGAACATAGTTGTTAATGTACAACAAATTCGTCCACCAGTTGCGCCGGCAGTACGTCTGCTCCGTTTCCGTACCCAACTTCCACAGAGGACCGATTTGCAGCTTCGCCAGCCAGGTGGCGTGGAACAGCATCACGAATGCGTACACCGGCGTTAATCTAAGGGGCAGAAAAAAACTTTCCCTATTTCCACAGCAGTTCACCATTTCCCGAATCTCCGAACTCACCTTATGTACCGCACCATTATTGCTACCAGGACGTAAAGATAGCTGACGCGGCCCTTGCGTTTTTCGGCAAAGTCCAAAAACTGTATCGCCAACAGTGTGCCGCTCATCGCCAGGAAGGTTTGTGTAATTTGCACTCCGTTCGTGAGGATCATACTACCGACGTCGTGCATCATCTTGCATAAGCGCAGGCGCAAAGTGGTAGAAAACGGTTAGGAAGGGTGCTATCTACTGCTAACAACGCGCAACAACTTCCAAGACGCGATGGACAAAGCACTCTTTAACGATGAATGTCAAATCTTACCATCTCGAACTTCTCCGGGTGCGTTGTTGCCGCAATGTTAAGCAGCAGGACGGCATGGCCAAAGACGATTAGAACCATGGTGAGGAAGCGAAACGCTTGAAAGAATCGTAACGTTTGATGCATTTCGTTGTTCGGACGCGACGTCAGCCGGTACCAATTGCGTTGGATGGAGAACGATACCCACACCACTTTTCCTAAAGACACCGAAAACCAGTCGATTTTTATCAGTGGAGGAAAATTGACCTGTAAAGTTACCTACGTTTACTATCCAGTTGCTGCATGTAGTGTTCTGGATTGCGTTTATAGTTTATCGAGCTGTCGTACCACGAGGAAATGATAACCAAAGTGATCAGCACGCAAAGGACCACCAGGAAGGACTTGTCCAGAGTATCTGTTGAGAAATGGAAAATACATTGCCGGCTTTACAAACGATTTTTGGCCAGTTAATGCACACATTTACCTATCTCAATTTCGGCGGCAGCTTCATCGCAGGACTGCACCTCGGCGTAAGCAATCAAACCGTACGTTTCGTTGAGATCCTTGTTGATGCAAATTTCCACCATGTCCTCGTACATTGCACGATGCATGGCGGATTTTTTAAACACGGTTTCGTCAAATTTGTACTGCCAAAGTTTTATAGAATAAGTGTTTGTTTCACCCTGCCGCTACGCTTTCTGCGTGAAAGCGATTCGTAGACGATTTCCTACCGTTCTGTTGATTTCAAATTTGTCCACCATTAGCGCACTTCGAGCCGACGGCGAAAGGCTTTCGATGGTTTTTTGGCAACGCTGTATGCAAACGCCACGCTTCAGAACGGCATGGTTGAAGTGTCGCTTGTGGTCGCTAGAAAACTCCTATCGAAATGATGCTTTAAGGAGCCGATTGCGGGACATTCGTTTTGGGGTTTTCGCGTAACGTTTTCCACCTACCTCAATCAGTCTCCAAAGGTCCGATCGATTGTCCGGCTTTAGAACAACCGTGTTGGTGCAGTACACACCATCCGGTTCTTCTGGGCCGGGCGACTGAAGACAGTCGTCGTAATCATCCATCTTCCATAGTTTAGGCATTCGGTGATACTGGGACACTGGTTTTTTACAGGCGTTTTTGTAATGCGGACATTTTTTTTTAGGGGGAGCAAAGGTCACACGAGGGAAGGAGAAGAAAAAAAAAAGCCAGAGCCATTTAAGAGCAACGACAAAAATGTCAACTGAAACCTTCAAAGACAAACGCTCCAACAGTTCAAGGTTAGCCTTGTCGTTGGTGTGAGTCACTTTCTATCAAATGTTTAGCTGGGTGAAATTAGGGACAATGTTAAGTTGGCCGTTCTCTCGTTTGTTTAATTTCACTCAATCCACATGTACTGGATGTAGTTATAATAAATTATTAACTATGGGCTTTTACTGCTCTCTAATATGTCTCTAATAAAGGGTGCGACATTCCATTTCAAATATATTTCAAATAGTGTCCAACTGTGCACGGCTCACGTCTACGAATCTACTCACTTGCAATAAATTCTCCATCACTCAATGTTAGCAAGACGCACAAAACTCCTAGCACAACAATGAATTTCTTCATTTTTCTAAATTTTCTGATTATTCAGACTGGTTATCTATCTACTTAGGCTGAATGTTTGGCTGAAAGTCTGATCATTTATCCGACTCCAGACTGCGACACAATTTCCGAGCTGCTTGCACCAGCGCATGCCAAACTAAACTGCCAGAACTGTGGCTCGTCTAAACGGTTATGTTCACTTTACGGCAGAGTAATGCCGTCCATTACGAGATGGTCTGGACGATGTAAGATGCGGTGGCCAAGTTCAACGTTCGTTTTTGCTGCCCAATAATGGTATCAAATGTCCTTCCACGTGGTGCGCCAAGCAGTTTAAATGTAAGACCTGTGGACGTCTGATATCATTCGCTCTGATGTCGTCATTAAGATTTGGAACCTTTATTTTTTTATTAGACCGCTTCGAGGGATGGCTTAATGAAACCGGAATAAGGGGGGAACAAGAGATGAAGAAGGCACATGACTGACACTGAAATGCTAGTGAACTACTTTGGATGGATATCATCGTTGCTTCAAATGAAACACTGGCGTACGGTTTATATAGAATCAATTGCTAATTGTATTAATACCTCCCGTACATACAAACTAATCCCTTTCCACATTTAAAATACTGAA
>JAOEFI010000006.1:28717480-28737983 GCA_034621735.1 Anopheles plumbeus
GGCCTGGGCGGGGGAAGGGCGGCAAAACTCCAACGCAGTGTAGCCGGTCAGGTTGTAGCCTGCGCTCAGGCGCCTATTTACGCACGTGTTCACCAGCGTCTCGTACCGACGCTTATCTTCCTCCATCGTGGGAAACAGTTCGTTTGGGATAAGAGACTAACATTTGTATGGAAAAAGTTTATTAGATTTGTACACAAGCAATTATTGGGGTAGGCGGAACAAGCGGGCGTGCGAAACCATGCCAGCGCTTTCTGTTATTTGCATCATCCGTTCAGTTGTCGTGTTGAATTACGTAACCCACTCACTGGTCAACTGATCGTTTTCTGAGATACTGAGATTTTCGATACAAGCCCTAATTGATCAATAGGCTTCGAACGCCCAGTGCGGTAAACGTTGGGAAAGCTTTCCCGCCAAACTAGTCTTGATCGGAACAATTCACACTTACGGTGAAGTTAACACGAATTTCGGGCTGATACAGTGCGTCCCTGTCCGACGCGGCTAGACCGCGCAACTCTTCCTCACAGTTGCGCAAACAGATGCCGAGCTCAAGAAAGTGAGGCCGATTCTGGTACACAATCCGGTCGGTGCGCTGGCGAAAAGAAAAACCACAGAATGGGAAACATTTTTACACATTTCTACACGCACTACCGCACACAGATCGCCAGAGGATCCTCTGCGGATGCACTTACTTCGGTGTCGGGAAGAACGAACCCGTCCGGAAAGCGATCCACTCGTAGGATGGTACGGGCGTAACAGTACACACTTCCGCTTGACTCACACGGTCCAAACTCGTCGTACAGAAATAGTGGCGGAAGTCGAAAGTTATCCTTGCCACGGGTACCCACGCTCACGTGCGCACCGACGGCTTGCGCTCCCATCAGACCGGCTGTGAGCAGCAGGACGAACCCGGTTTTCTCCATACCAATGGAATCCGCAGTATTGAAGTGCGCGTGCTGGAAGTTGTCGGAGGCAGAACCTTTCCCTCGAGAGCGCCGATAGTAACTGACCAAACGGAGCGCCACGCGGGAGTGTGCGCCATGTTCTACCGAGCCCGAGACCGACCACGCTGATTTACAATGTAAATCAAACTCCGCGTTCTAGGCTGCTGGTCTACGGCTGGCTGATAGATGTTGCTCCATGACCCACTGGCACGCCACGTCGCGGCTTTCCCACCCCAGCTCTAAGCACGCTCGATGGAGCCGGTTACTAGATGTCAAAGCTCACCCGGCCGGCTCGGATTCCACACGGGCTCGGCTACAGACGATTATGGGGCGCGTGTGTGTAATTTGGCGAGCAATTCCTTTCCAGTGCTCCACATAGTCGTCCGGTTTCCAGACGGACGCGGTGCGCAAGGACATCCGGTCGGCGCGGAGAGACCGATCACGGCCATGGCCGGATCGAGACATGGCGCCCCGGCATGCAGTAAATTGTCTCCCGTTGGCCGGCTCACCTCTCTGCTACCGGGCCCCACCCTACCCACCCATTCCGACCGCTTTTCTACGGGGACTTGTGAAACGATGTCTTGTTCTCCCCACCGGTGCGCTCCGCTGCGCAGAACATGTGTGTAAACAGCTGCGTGTGACACTTCCATCTACTCGAAGGTACACACTTAACCTCCACCCTGTCTGACGTCAGGGAGGGTACCTTCCCTTAAGCAAAAACGGCTATAAAAAGCACCCATTGAAGCGACGATCGGTCAACATTGATTAAAGGGATTTTATTACCGCCCGCTATGATGCGCAGATGGCGTGAGAGAGGGAGGGAGAGAGAGAGAGAGAAAGAGTCGTAAAAACTGTCTGTCATGGATTACTTATTTGTGTTGTTCAGTATTCAGCCGGCGTAATGCGACACACGGTTCGTAGGGTTCAATCGATCATCAATCATTGACGCTATTTCCGTTTGCGAAGAGAAAACATCCCGTGGCCGACGGTTGGCGTCCAGCAGAACAACCATGTTTGACTACCTTCGAGTGTACTAGAATGGCAACAAACCTGTTCGGGCGGTGTTCTTGATTAGTATTTGCAATTTAAAATGGTTCAAAACATCATCATCAGCCAAAGCAAGACAAAATACAGCATGGGAGTAAATGATGCTTACAAACATGCCTTCAATCTCTGGCACATGTAGGTTGATAATACGGGGTTGAGTATGCAATACCGCACCTTTTCACAACCAATACTCAAACAGAACTATGACGGCTCCAGACGGGCACGTGTAGACGTCGCGTTAACGACGCCGGCAAGAATCGATTTGTTTGGGAACTTGTAGGACTTCCGTTTCCTCAACGGCCTACACGCACTACATTTTTTTCCGGAACTCAGCTGCTTACTGATAACCTACCATTGGTCATCATCGGCTACTGTCCGCTGTCGGCTGATAGTGGCACCGTATCGGCGTCAGTGTACTCCTAGCGCTGCCCACAGGATGACGGTCCACGCTAGGATGTTTGTGCCGCTGTCCCTTCTAGCTGTGCTCTACTTCGCTCCGTGTTTAAATGGCGTCGAGCTTCCGCTGCCGGCACTGTATGAGTTAGACGACTGGGCCGAGTGTAGCCATCGGTATTGCATGGTGCGTGTGATACTGACCGCAGATGGAGTCCCAACAGAACCGAGTGTGCTTTTCCGCGTCGATGATCATCGACACTTTCGGAGGACGCTGCTCGATCGAGGTGTGTGCCTGCCGACGGAGGACCAGACACTTCGTAAACCCAGTACCGGTGGAAAACTGAACCCACCGAAAAGTGCGTGGAACGTATCGGACCGCTACATACTGGATGGGGCGTATTATCCGGCCAATTTCCTCGCGGATGAAAGCGCCAACCTTGCGGCCAGTGTTGCGGTCAACCGTCAGCTGGTGGCACTGTATGAGTTAGACGACTGGGCCGAGTGTAGCCATCGGTATTGCATGGTGCGTGTGATACTGACCGCAGATGGAGTCCCAACAGAACCGAGTGTGCTTTTCCGCGTCGATGATCATCGACACTTTCGGAGGACGCTGCTCGATCGAGGTGTGTGCCTGCCGACGGAGGACCAGACACTTCGTAAACCCAGTACCGGTGGAAAACTGAACCCACCGAAAAGTGCGTGGAACGTATCGGACCGCTACATACTGGATGGGGCGTATTATCCGGCCAATTTCCTCGCGGATGAAAGCGCCAACCTTGCGGCCAGTGTTGCGGTCAACCGTCAGCTGGTGGCACAACATCCGGCGTTGGCTGCGTACACCGAGATTGAGTACTGTCTGGAGAGCAACTCCTGTGTGGAGTATGAGTACGCCATTGCCATCATACTGGCTGTGGCCGTGATCCTCGGCTGCATTGTGATCTTCAACGCTCGCAGTTGGATAGTGCAAGAGTTTCGGTCGCCGCCACAGGATAATGATTCACGCAAGCAGTTCCTTCTGTTTGACTTGTACAAAAGCTTCGGGATGGTCGGTGTCGTCCTTTCTCACTGCTTTCTCTTCGGTCCCTTCCTGATGCCGATGAAAAACATAGACTACTTAGAAAGGGTACGAGAGGGAATTGCGCATCCGACCAGCAGCATTTCCACCCTTTTTGGCACGTGTGATTTGTTCTCCATTTTGTTTAATTTGTGTGCAGATTATTGCGCATCCCGACGCCAAGCTGTACCGGCTCCTCTGCCCCTTCCTGATGCTGGTCTTCTTCACGATGAGCTCCATGCTGCTGACCGTTAAACTGTTGCACGAACGCCGACCCACCGACCGCAGTTCGACCGCCACTCCGCGACCTACATTCACCGCGATCGTAGTGCACCGCCTGATAAGACTGCAGCCACTGAACCTGCTCACGATCGGCTTCTGTGCCCTGGCGTACGATCGCTTCATCGCTGGACCCCTCGGACCGCGTCAGCTGATCGTCGAGCAGAGCATGTGCCGGTCGCGCTGGTGGATGAACGTGCTGTTCATCTCCAACTTCAACATGCACAAACCGGTACGACGCGGGCTGACGTCACGGATGGACAGAGAGACAGACAGACAGACAGACAGACAGATAGACGGACGGAAGGGGTTGTTGAGGTCAAGGCGTACCGACAGACGCTGCTTGACGGAGAGCACGGTAATTGACGAGTGTTTTGTTTTGCTTACGGTTGCCTCCGTTTACAGTGCCTGCCACACTCGTGGTACATTAGTGCGGACTTTCAACTGTTTCTACTGATCACGCTGATTCTGTTGGCCACTTTTAGGTAAACTGTCCCAAATTTCATGTTTTCTTATGATCAATTTATTTATTGAATGTGGCATGAAATAAACGTTTCTCTCCTTATCTCTTCTAAGATGGCCACACAAAACTGCACTCATCCTCACCGGCGCCATCGTGTGCTCTTTCCTCGGACCCTTTCTTACCATTCTCTGGACCGATATCAATCCGATCGGACCGGACAACCTGCACGAGATGCGTTTCTTCCTGCTCGACAGCGCCTACATGGCGCAGCTGTACACTCCGTTCTACAACAATCTATGCTGCAGCATCGGTGGCATGCTGGCCGGAGTCGTATATGATCGCTGTCAACGGTACGACAGCAACCGCAAACAGACCGCGATCCGCTGCGTGACCCTTCTCTCTGTGGGCGCGTTTGTCCTTATGCTGTTGTTCATTCAGCTCACCCTGAAAGCTTCCGAAAGCTCGAGCGATCGCTGGTGGCTGGCGTTCTGCTATACAGCGTTCAAGCTATCGGCGGCCGCATTCTTTAGTGCCATAATTTTGCGGATTTTGTTAACGGAGAAAGGTAACGTACGAAGGACCTGCCGCCTAAATGCTAGGAAACGGGTTATAGAAAGGGCCTCCGTTTTTCCATTAAAGATTTCTTCGGATCGACGGTGGTGAAAATTGGGGCAAAGCTTTACTACTGCGTTTATCTGATCCACATGCCCATATTTCGGATCGTGTTCAGTAGCGCAACGACTACCACAGAAGTCACGCCGGAACTGTTGGTAGGTTCAAGCTAATACTATCGGAGGGTGTTTCATAATCATGTGCACACGTTTTCCTTTGATTACATTCTGTTTTCTTTGCAGCTTCGAATGGGAATGAAAGTTTTCGGCATTTCGTACGCGCTGGCCATTTTGCTGCACTACACTTTCGAGAAACCGGTGATGAGTTTCCTCAGGCGCATGCTTCTGCGTCGAGTGTAACGCTGTGGAACAACCCCATGAACATTGACTTGTTTCGTACTGACCAGTACTGTGGTCATTCATCATTGGTTATTAACAATAAACGAAAAAAAAACGAACTTGCCGTTCATTACATGAGATTTCGTATTTGTGTACCGTCGGTTTTCGATAGCTTAGGCGGCGTGCGCACACATTGCACACGAGATGCTCCTATGCACGTGTACGATGCTGAAGAGTGAGATCGGAAGCCATTCCCGAAGCCACGGGGCGGATAACGACACACGACCACCGCGGCGTGCTACAAGGTGAAGTGGGAGTTTTGGGGGTGCTCCACTGTGAAGAGATCTTTGCAAACAAATGTGGGTTCTGTTGAAGGTCGAATGATTTTACTTTTTATTTAAAAAAAAAAACTAACTGACCGTTTGAAGTCCAATGGCAACCCGGTGGGATTCACTTACTCCGATCGCAGCAGGAAAAAGCTGTAAAAAATCAACAAATAACCACAATAACCACAAAAGATAACTGGATCTATCGATAACTACCTTTTTTTATAAGGGTTTGTTTTGCTACTGCACTTGAGATTGAAAATGACGTCAGAGTAACATGGTGACGGCCTACTGACCAACCATAATTACATTTAAGTCTAACATGGTTTTCCAGCGGGTCTTAAGATGAACAAAGCGAAAAAAAATCTCACAAACCCGTCAACCCCTTCGCGCGTTGTAGCTGGGCATACAAATACCATTTCGAGTTTTATTCATATCGATGCATAGATGTTCCCTCACGCCGAACTTTGAAGGGCGTTGAGAAAGACCGGTCAGATATATTTCAGCGTTCGAAGAGTACGGCTCGTATTTCCGAGGATGGTCCCGGGTAGTGTTCTTACCGCGTGTGTGTTTGTGCTTTTTACATCCTTCCATTTAAAGGAATGTTTAGCGATCGCCGAAGTTGAAGGTGACCAAATTGTTTTACTGATTACCGTTGGGAACCGTTTAAATTAATCCTTGTGCATCTGTCCGTAGATGACTACGATCTTATGCCACCACTGTTCTCCTACGAAAATGTGACCGACTGTTTCGAGCGTTACAGCAGCAGCTTGTATTGCGTCGTGAAGACGGTGGTTAAACCGGACCGAGGGTCCGAGGTATGGCGCGCAATGGAGGTGAGTGTGGGCAGGCAGTGAATAGCACGTTCCAGTTGACGATGGACGGGTGGCTATTTGTTCCGTAGAAATTCTCGAAACATCCATCCTACCATCAACACGCACTGCTGGATCGAGGATTGTGCGTGGAAGCCTGCGTCGATTTGGTGAACAGTTTAGATCCTTCCGTGGTGTCCTTCTTCGAAACTGAGCGGCTTACGACTGAGCCTTACGTAGGTTATGCTGGAAGAAAGGTGGACCGACTTGTGGCGTGTGTTTATGTGACTTTTCTTTAAATATTGTTTTAGCATCTTTTGTCGATTCCTTCGGAAAAGGATCTCTCCCAGCATCAGGCAAGGTACGGCAGGATACTCAACGTATGTGCAAACTATCACCTGTGGCAGCAGTACAACTTGACCGGATACTCAGAGCTGGAACGCTGTGTCACACCAACAACTCAATGGCCAGCTGTGGACCGGTACCATGTCATGTTTTTGCTGATCACTTCCATCCTCATCTTCCTCGTCGTCTGGGCAACCTTCAAGGATTGGCGAAGCGCATATACTACCTCCCAAAAAACCATGGAAACCAGCATTCGTGCCGGGTCGATTTGGATGGAGTTTTCCCTCAGCCGGACCTGGCCCCGGCTAGCCGCTGAGCCGAGGTCGCCTTTGCAGCGAGATTTCGCCTTCGTCGAAGTGTTTCGCCTCCTGTCGGTGTTTCTCGTTCTGGCGATCCATGTCACGATGGTGTTTGCGGCCGCTCCGACGGCGAACCTACGCCCGCTGGAGGAGTTGTTCGGGCAACTCCCGTCACGGATCGCCACGACCGTTTTCCCCTTTCAGGTGCACACATTCTTCACCATCAGTGGCGTGATGTTGGCGGTGTACTTTCTGGACCAGGCCGAAGGCAAGGGTCGCGTTGGGTGGTCGTTCTTCGGCAAAGTGATCGTGATGCGATACCTGCGCATTTTCCCCACCCTGTTCGTCATGTGGCTGTACCAGGCGTCGTGGATTGATCGGCTCTCGGAGGGGCCGGGAGACTATCGGTTTTTCGAGCTGGAGAAGGACAACTGCCGGACGAATGGTTGGCTGAACTTCCTGTTCCTGAACAACTACTTTAAGTACAGCAATATGGTGAGTCATAGTCAACTAATATTTTCTAAAGCAAATGATTTTCATTGATTCGTGTTTCTGTTTCACGTGCAGTGCATGCAGCAGACATGGCATCTGGCAGCGGATTTCCAATTCTTCCTCGTCGGTGTACCCTTCCTACTGCTCGTCAATCGACATCCAAGGTTCACAAAGGGGATGATAATGGCCGCTGCAGCATTTTCGATAGGAGCTCCGATCGTCAACCTGTACTATTGGCGACTTCCGGGAGTAATTCTGATCAACTTCAAGTAGGGCCCTGACGGAACACGCGGTCATGGCGCAGTTAACAGTCGCGTTCATGTCCCAAATTTCCTTCGCAGGCAACTTCGCTACATCTTTTACGCCCATCCCGTCCTGGAGCATGACTATATGGTCTCGCATGCGCACACTTGCAGCTATTTCAGTGGAATCTTTGCCGGTATGGCGTACCATCGCTTCCGAACCAGCGCAAGGGCGACGTGGAGCGATGGGAAAAAACTCCGGTTGCTGCGATGGGTCCCGCCGACGATGATCCTTCTGCAAGCGCTGCTGTCTCCGCTGTTCTACGAGCTGGACTACAGTGAGCCACTACTATGGAACGCCGTCTACGGAGCGCTGCATCGTTGCTTCTGGGGTGCAATGTGCGCCGTCGGTATACTGCACGGGGCAACGGTGTGGCGTGGCCGCCATGGCAGGATCCACTTCCACCCGGTGCTGCTGGTGCTGAGCAGGCTCTCGTTCGGTGTGTTCATGGTGCAGTTCGTCGTGCTGAAAAGTTTGGCGCGTAACGCGTCCGGCGAGGGAATTGAGTTCAGCTGGCCGATTTACGTGAGAACATTGACCGATAAGCTTTTCTTCTTGAAGCTTCATTCATTGGAAAAATGCATTCTTTCACAGTTCGAGTCCGTCGCAAGGACGTGGATCGGTTGCTATGCTGGAGCGATGCTGCTTTCCCTGTTCGTCGAACTGCCAGCTGCGGCCATTTGCAAACGGATGTTTGGTAAGCGCCATGTCCCCCATTGTATCGAATCATAGTTTTGCAGTATGCTAATTCACTGTTTGAAATTGAACAGGAGCACACCAACGCAGAGCCGGCAAGGATAACGACATGAAGTCCACACAATGAAACGGCACTTTTCATTCATTCCTTTGGGGTATTTTCTGCTACTTTATGGAACACGGAAGATATGGAAAAATCATAATAATAGAATTATACTAACAGTATAGAGCTCTTTCCTTCAGTTCGCCGTTTCGGCAGGGATTATGACGAACGTAAGTATGAGGACAGTTAACATTTCTTCGATTTTAATTTGAGGTGAAGACGAGATAAAAATAACACTGCTTGCCTACCTTGAGGCGCGAACAGTATCGCTTGGAGAGTTTCACTGTGAAATGTTGGGTTGGATGTTTCTCGGAATATTTATCTCGCTCGGATAAGAATCGGATGGTAGATGGAAGCAAAGTGAACGATCTTATAAAATGTACAGTAATTTACTTATCCAATAAACTTTTGGGATAGGTTCGAAACGAATGGTTTAATCTTTCGCCCTGAATCTCTGAACATATTTTCTATCCTTCCTTTTCCTTAGTCCAATAAATCACCATTTCAATATGAAAAGCTTTCGAATCTATTATGCGCTACTAACGGCCACCCTTCCCTCCGGTCGGCCCGTTGCTCTCAATGCATCTCCATTGCTTCTTGGATATTCAATGAATCCTGGCGCACTCGTCACCGTGGGGAGCATTTCGGGGCTTCCGTTCGCTTGTTTGGCAGGTGCAGCCGCCACCGAACGCTCTTTGCGACTTCCACCGCCAAGTAACAGTTTAAACAAAACATCGAACGGTTTCTCCACCACGATGAACGCAAACAGCGCGATGGCGTACGATAGAAGGAACGTCGAGCAGAAGGTAGAAATCTATAGAAAAAAAAAGAAAGCGTTTGCTTTAGGGACATCATTCCGCTGTCCTGTTTTCACGGCTGCCACTCACGATTAGCTGCGGATTGATACGCGTATCCTCCGGGTAGTTACTGAAGACGATCTTCAGGACGGTCATCTGCACGAGATAGAACCCGAACCCAAGTCGGCCCATCGCCCGGCTCAGCCCGTTCCCGGAGAACCACCGGCGAACGGCCGAATCGCGATCGTGGAAGATGAGCAGCAGGAAGCCGGCGGAGTAGAACGCCGCAATGGACACCTTGTGCACGCCGGACAGGATTGCCATCCAGGCGGAAGGTTTGCCGAACTGCATCATGTTGTACAGTGGGGCCTGGAGCGCAAACCCGAGAATCGAAACGCACGCCAGCGTGAACACGCGCCGGAACTGGAGGGAGATGAGAAAAGGGGTCAAGCAGGTTAGCATTCCGAGGACATTCTGGCACACTCTTTACCGTCGATGTCGAAACGACCAGCTCCTTGCGTGTGATCTTGTGATAGAGCAGGCCAGCGATCATACCGGCAAAGTAGCTGGCGCAGTGCGTTTCCGTGGCCTGGTAGGACTTGACGAAATGCTCGTCGTACCACAGCTGATACTCGTTGCCTCTGAGAAGTGGGCATGAATTTCAGGATAATTTGATCCAGCTAGCGAAACGGTTTTACTCACTTCATGGTCAACGGCATCATCGCGTCGGCGGCGTGGATATAAGTGTTGATCATCGGCAACACTGAACCGACCACACCGAGCGAAGCGGCCGCCCAGTAGCTGGCTTTCGGGTATCGCCACAGGAGCGTCATGACCAGCAGGCCCACGACGAACAGCTGGAAGTCCGCCGCCAGGTACCAGGTGTGGATGAGGCACTGCTCCTCGGGCTGGTAGTAATTGTTGATGAAGAGAAAATTGGCCCACCACTTCCGCCGGCAGATCAGTCGAACGGTGGGCAGGATCTTGTACGCCGACGGTGTCGTTCGGAACGTGTCGAAGCGGGACACGGTGAACAGCATCAGAACCGCGTAGGCTGGCAGTGACCTAAAATCGGTGGAGGAAGTCGGTCAAACAACTGACGAACCGGTGCACCGGACGGTTACCTGAGATAGCGATTGATAAGACCCTTCCAGAGGATGTCGGGGCGGAAGCGCTTGTTTTCCGTCTGCTGCAGGAACTGAACCGCCATCAGCAGCCCGCTGATGCAGAAGAACAGATCCACTTGAAAAGGGACCACCGAAAAGAGCATCTGCGTTAGTGGGTGAGCTGAAAACTCTTCCATCGCTAGTGGGTTCTGTGCCGTGAACATGGCCATGCCGATGAACACGTGCAGCATCAGTATGAAGCTCATCGTCAGTACGCGCATCTGGTCGACAAAGTCGAGATCCTGCTGGTACTGGCGGCGAACCGATTGGTGCGTCAGCTTGGCCCAGTTACGCCGAATTGAGAAGGCAGTCGCAAGCGTTGACCCTGTGAGGCGGAACGATAGGCTAATGAGCGATGAGTATGCGTTCAGGAACATCCACCGGGCGAAGGTTTCACCACACTATTGGAGTCGCTGTTGAACATACCACGACTTTCCAGTGCCTTCCGGTAGTGGCTTTCTCCACCAGAACTCCTTGCCAGCCAGCTGTCGTAGCACTGGGAGCAGACGGTAAGCACGAGCAGCGTCACTAGAACGGCGGCAAAGGACACGTCGAGGGCATCTGCGCAATTGGAAAAAGCGTTAATTTCATCCGTATGGGATGGAATAGAAGGACTTCCTACAAGTGGTCTCACCTAAGGGTCTGGCTAGATTTTCGTTCGTTTTACACTCTTCAATCTGCGCGTACCCACTAAGGTTGTACTGTGATCGCAGGACATAGTTTTGGCAGACGTTGATCATGTGGCCGTACTTTTGACGGTAATTCGTAACATTCGGGAGCATCCAGTCAGACATGCCGTACTGAAACAATCGTAACATGAAGTGAATATGGCCATTATTCCTATTACACATGTAATAGTATCTCAGACGATATGATCTTTTTTTTCCGGAATAATCGACTCTTATTTTTCTCGTAAGAGATCGAGCAACGATCAAAGAAAAGATCGGTGATAAACTATAATATTGATGGGCAGGAACACAAGGTTAACATGTCAATGAGCTTGTTAGTGGATTTCTTTTTGACAACGGCGTTCAGGATAATATTTCGAGCATTTCCACAACACATTCATACACTTCGACCAAGAAGAAACTCAATCATACACACACGGAAAGGACACACTGCAGACGCACTTACTCTTTTCGACACATTAAACTTTGGCTCGTAGTAGCGATCGGCTGGCACTCCGGATTTCTTCAGATTCTCCAGCACGCCGGAACACTTCTCGAGACACACACCGCGCGTCAGCACATCATGGTTGTACTGGAAGGTGTATCTGGAGTATTTCTGCAAAATAATACCACAAAAGCACGTGCACAATGTAGCTGAGGTTGACAATCTTCGGGTCGATCAAGTTACTTGAATAAGACTCCATATTTCCGATCGGCTGTCCGGTTTGATCACGACCTTCGCCACGCAGAACACACCGTGCGGGTTGTTGTGCAAACACTGCTCGAAACTGTCGTACACATGGAGCTGCGGCAGCTTCCAGTATTCACTTCCTGCAAAGGAAAAATGCAGGTTGGGTTCAATGGCGTGGTGAGATTAATTTTCTTTCTTTCTTTGTGAAGTAACTATTTTCTACCGAAAGTTCAACTCACTGTTGTAACCGAAAAGCACATCGAACGCGCCGACGGTTGGCGGATGCGCGATCATGCACAGAGTTATCCCTGCGATAGCCAGCGGAATTGCGGCAGGCTGTGGTTTCAGAGCGAACGGAAACTGCATGGTGTACTTTGACGCACTGAAATCAATCAGAATGTCAAACTGATCTCTTGCAGGTGACGGTCAGCTCTAGCTCCTCGCACTGCACAGATCCGAGAACGACCTGGTCCGTTCGAACGCTAAATGACTACTGACTGGCGGACGCTGGGCGCCTGGAGGCTGGACCGAGCGATCGTGTTGTTGCTCTAATCTGCCGCCTTTCTCATAGACTGACGCGATCAATCCGGGTGTCGCTGCTAAACAGTGAAACAAACCAATCTCCTGGAGATTGGGTGGGGGAAAGGAATCATGCTTCTGTCACTTTTCAGACGAACTGCTGTTCTAATGATTCCTCGGGGGGTATTTTTCTTTCTTCCGGGACAGCTTGAAGCCGCAGGCGGGCGGAAGAACACGCGGAAAAGGATCGCCATTGATTCTCCAATCGCATGGATGCTGTCAAGTGGGAGACTCACAGACGCCTAACGAAAAATGAGTGTTTGAATCGAGCCAAACATGCTGAAAAAACTAGTGCAGGAGTTAACAAGAATGATAGTATTCCATTCTTCAGTTAATGAACTTTCTCACTTGAAATTCAATCCGTTCTATTTTGGAGACATTCGTTTCTGTCTATTTTTTCCATTCGAAATCGGGACGCTTAGTAGAAGCTCTGCATTGACAAAGTTTGCCACCGTTTTTTTGCGTAACATTGACCGACGGTTTCAGTTTTTGGTCTACTGTCTTTGGCTCGTTTTTCACAGATTCACAATAAAACGCGTACCCCGGTACCCGCCCTTCTTGGCGTCCTCTCCGAAGGTCCATCATGTTGATCAACAAACGAGTATCCGCAGGGGCAAATGGGCCTGGCGGGGAATCCGGGACCAGCGTGAGGTGAGGAGCAAATTTGTGACACGAAAGTTGGTACGAAAGATGAATGAAAAAAAATGACATTGAAATTTCTTCACAGGTTTCAAATAATCACATTTCTTTTTTTTCTCTTCTTCATGCCTTCGTTTCTTGTATACCAGATATATTTATTTTATTTTTTTCATTTCATTTCCAATAAACATTATTAGTATAAGTGAGGGTCTTGTTTCACCATATACGATCATTCGTATATTCTATTCTTCTGAATGCTTCTATTTGCTGAAAAAATCATCCCTTACTCACACGCAACAGTGCACGAGTAATAAATGGGATTTCCTTGATTTTCATCAACTTCTCATATCTGATTCAAAGATCGTATCATCGAATACAAAGGTCATACGCAAAGGGGAAAATAAGCCAATGATTCATTGGACTTTACGCGGGATATTAATCGGATGGAAACATATGTTTTGGGGTCGAGTTAACTCATCTTTCTCGTGAGAGAGAGAGAGAGAGAGAGAGGGAGAGAGAGGGAGAAAAAGAGAACAAAACAATGACACACATTGTTAGAATGTAAACAGCACAGCCTGCATAGGAAAACCCATTTAAAACATTTATGGCTCATTGCGTCGAGACGGCGGGCTGCTGCGGCACGGATTGAAGGGTTACACTTGAACTACCCTTAGCAGCTATTCATCTGTTAAAAGCGAGAGTGTCGAAGTGATTTTTTGACGCAATGTTCAACCCAAATTGCACGCATGAACCATTAGGCCATTCCAATGCAGTGAGTTATTAGAGGTTGCCTCTAATGATGCGTTCGAAAACAATCAATCAATTAGCAGCAAAGCTTAACGTAAAAAAAAAGCGTAGAAAAAGCTTGACCGCAAACCGAAGCTGCCCCACCGCCATCGGCAAAGTCGATGTTCACCCCGATTAGCTAAACCCCTTGTCTTTCACTAGGGTTTCTTTTTTCACCGGAATGAGAAATTTTGACCAGTTGGTGGGGAAGAGAAAACTCAAGGTCACCACCAGCTGCTCCAGCCCCGCAGGAGGAGGAGGAGGAGCCGCTTTCCGCGATAGGCGCGAAAATGGCCATGAATGAAACGGTCACGTCAAACAGCTCACAGTTTCAACACGCATTTCTTCCTTTTTTTTTCGCACCACAACCGGTTCGTATCCGAGGGAGCATTCGCCGGCGTCGCAGGCGGCAATTATCGTGACGTAGTAGGAAGGTAATGATAATCGCCGGCCAGATGAGGTAGCGTGCCAGACGGTCTATTTCCTTCGCGGTGTTGCTTGAGACGTAACACTTTGGACGGTGCACTACTGGAGATAGAAATGATACGGAGGGACCCACCAGGAGGCTAATTTAACTCGACCCCCATTTAGATGCCAATTCGATCGGGTTATCTATAAGGAATCAGGATTCGCGCCTTCGAAAGCCCACTCAAGCGAAAGCGTCGCCGACGGCGGAGCGATCGGTGCAATTAAACATTCCTTCCGTTCATAGTATAACATTAGCAGGATTTTATAATGTAAAGCATGTAAATGGCCCCTTGATCGATGGTAGTCTCGCTAAGCGTCGCTTAGAATATTTTACGCATACCCCCACAGTCCATGTGGGCCCAAGTTAATGCTAAAAGCCCCGCTAGAAGGTTACAAATCTAGAACCTGCGTTCAGTTACGTCATCTGAACAACGTAGAGGAATTATCATATAAACGGCAGTGAAGCACGAACGCATGTGGGATGGACAAACAGAACATAGATCAAAATCATAGACGGAAAATCATTTCATGTACATGTACTTACATTACCGTTTGCTTGTAATGACAACTTTGATGAAAGAATATTCCTTTTTCTAGCGAGATCCAAATGGTTTATAGAATGTTGATCCATCCAACGCTGTTCAAGCAATCACTCTGCTTGAACCTGATTCTCTTAATACAAGAAACAAAAAATCAACCCCCATTCGTATGCGCGCCTTTTGCCGTTGTTGATTTAGTTGCTACCTGCGAGCATACTGTTTACGCTGGAGGAACTGCTTCCATTCCTACGCGTGTAGAATTATTAAACCAAAGTGTACACACATGTTGCACAATCTCCAATGTGATGCCGTTCGGTTCGGGGTAGGTATTATCGCATACATCCCTTCCCTTTCCCCTGTAGCAGTACTATCCTACAATGTATCCGAAACCGTTCAAGGAAGTGAGTGTTGCTCCACTTCTAGGAACAGCTCTTCGAATGCTCCACCGGTTCGGTGATGGGAAATCTAACCGGAATCCACCACTCAACACGGAAGAGAAAATGGAGCCGGTGAAATAAAACGGTAGTAATAAATAGTAGTGTTATTAGTTGTACCGGTTCTGTGCATGTGTTGCCGGTGTTGTCGTCACAAAATTAAAATGCAAACCTGTCAGCTTGGTTTGATTTGATTCTAAATGGCATATGAACGTACTAGGTATAGTTTAGCGGAATGACATTCTAATACTAATCGGGGCAACCGTGGGAGTTAGTAGGCACTGTTATGTCTCCGGTAGTCTTTGATGAAGTCTGTGAAACGCTGAAGACATATTATGTAATCATTGAATCACAACTTGATCTACATTTTTTTTTTCGTTTGCGAAATTAACATAACTAACTAACAATTACACAAACGTATATCGTGAACCGACTTTTTACTAGTTTATTCTCGCTACAGAAAAAAATGATCACGTTGCTTCCTTCATTCCTAATACTACCACACGCTCCTCCGCTGCAGCTGTATCCCCGTTCTGCACCAGCTGTATTTCCTCCTTGTAGACATTTTCTGCTTGTTGGACAAAAGGAATCGAAATAGAAAACAGTTTGGCGTCTTTGGAGAATTGAAAAACTATCTTAATGAAACTATACCTTCCTTACGAGAGAATAGAACCTTCTGTATGTTGGAAAGCGGTATCTCGATCAGGAGGCACATCAACGTCCCCATAAGGTACGCCAGCACCAGGGTGGACGAGGTCGAAACCAGCTGAATGTGGCGGGAAGCAAAACAGTACAGGACAGGATTAATTGCTAGCGAGATGAGAACGGAAGCACTTTTAACGGACGGACTTACGATTCTCATATCGCTCACATAGATCGGCTGGCGGATGTTGCCCAACGTGACGCGAATCACGAACAGATGGCACAGGAACACGCAGTACGTCACCTTGCCCAGCGGCCGGAAAATGGGATTGTTGAGCACGGCCCGGATGAACCCTAATGCGCGTTTGACCGTACGCACACACACAGGACAACATGTTGTTCGTTTAACGGCCATTCTTTTACACCCTCCACCACCTCCGGCACGCACTACTCACCACCGACGCCGAACGCCAAACCGACGAACAGCACGCCAAACAGTGCGCCCCAGAGATTTTTCGAAAGTGCCGCATAAACGGCGATCCAGATGGCCGGTTTCGCGAAGTCGTACGCATAAAATATGTAGGCGGACACGAGCAGCCCAATCGCCACCGGAAGCGACGCGTACCAAAGGATGTGGAAGCCCTGCGGAAGGAGAAAACAGTGGGATTATGCTCAAGCGTGTGGGATTATTCGAGGTGAATTTCTATTAGAACCAATGTAATTTTGGAACACCCGAGCTTCCTAAATTAAATAGAGGAAGTTTTTTCCTCTTTTGTTTTATTGACAAAAATTTCCTATAAACTGTTGAAACGTCAGTTAAGATTCAAATGCAAAATTAATCCCAACGTCAATAAACTACACACCACATTCATCATGGTGTCCCCTTTTTCTGAGTCCTTCACGGTTCGTGGCACTTACTTTATGACGTGCGGCAACAAAGTCGGCGCGCTTCAGTTTATGGTACAGCAAGCCGGCCGCCAGTCCCGCCACATAGCTGCCGATGTTGGTGTGCGTCGGAATGTACATCTTGCGGTACATCGGGTCGTACCACAGCACGTACTTGAGGGCCCTTTGGGGAGTAGAAAGTGGAGAAGGCGCGAAAAAAGGGCCATGTTGTATATGAAAGTGTCAAATCAAATGCCAATGGATGCTCCACAAAACCGTTCAAAACCGAATAGAAATGGAAACGAAGGACATTTGTACTTACTCGGGTCGTAAGATGACGACCCCTTCGAAGCGGTTAATGTACGTAACGACGGCGGGAACTAACAGGGCCGCCGCGATGGCAAGACCCAGCAGCGGTTTTAGGAGCCTGGGTAAACGCCACGTTAGGCCGAGGAACGCCAGCCCGAAGACGAACAGCTGAAAGTCGGTCGCCAAGTACCAGGTCTGCTGGAGGCACTGGGATTTGGAAATTGGGGAAAAATGCGTTCAAAACGCGGAAAACAACATGACGCAATATCGACACCGTAGTTATTTTTAGTATTTCCACATGTCATATTTATGCTGCCAACTGTTGAAAATGTGAGATCATTGATAATAACAGTGAATGGATATCTAAATTATAAAGTGAAACAATTATCTGCTCCAACAGTAATGCAGTAAATAATTAAACAGATATGAAATCATAAAACATAGGACAAATTAGAACCCGCAGAACACGCGGTTTACTAAATGAACCACTAAATGGGGTGCAAATTATACCGGTCCGGTGGCCCACCCTCATAATGGTCGCAATTAGACAGATAACGGTACCCGTTCGCGATTCCGAGAAAACCGCAAAGGGCTCGACGGTGTACGAATGCAGCGCCCCTTCTAGCTTTGAATACGGCTCGAACCCATTGATGGTGTGACTTACCGGTTCCGAGACGGTGAGATAGTTGTTGACGTACAGCACGTTGGCCCACCAGTTACGGCGGCAGAAGGTGCGCTCCGTCTCGGCCACCCGCTTCCAGATCGGCCCATCCTGCAGCCGAATCAACCAGGAAGCGTCCAGCAGCAGCATGAACGCGTACACGGGGGTCAGTCTGTTTGGGAAATGAAAAGTAAACCAGAAAAAGCACTTCGCTGGATCGAGGGAGTTTATTTTCCATACCTTAGGAAGCGATAGGCGACACCCTGGAAAAAGTCACGCCAGCCGAAGGACCGCTGCCGCTCGGCAAAGTCCACAAACTGAACCGCCAGCAGAAAGCCGCTGATCGTGAAGTACGTCTGCACCACCGTGATGCCGTTGAAGATCAACATCGTTACAATCCGACGATAGTTCTAAAATTGTATGTTAAGTTGGATGTTTTGAAATGTCTATATAATCCTGACAGAATCCGCTACCTACCATTTCAACGTATTGGGGGTTGAGCAGGGGGAAGATGCAGTTGAACAGCATTGAGTGGCCGGCTATGACCAGGTACATGACGAGGAACCGCACCGACTGGAGGAAGCGGAGGTCCTTCGTCCCGGACGCCGTCTTCTTCCGGGCGGTCGTTAGCGAATGCCAGTTCCGGGGAAGGGAAAACGCCACCAACAAACTCGTCACTTGCCGAAGAAATGGGGAAAATGGATCCAATTAAAATGAGCATTATTCGAATCGTAATTGTTGAAAACTATCACCTGTCATCGGTCCGACAGCACAGCTTAGCGCTAGATCAACTAGAGGAGTTGATCTAGATAAGTAGAGTAGAGTAGAAGAGAGACGGGTGGATCCAACGATCAGTTGGAAATAGTAGAGCAATAAAGCAAAGACTAATTTTTTGCTCTATCTTAGAAGCAAGAATTAAAGTTATTCGTCTACCATTCAAATTATTTCCAACAGTAATCGTTGTTAGCTTCTAAATGTTCCATGTATTTAATTTACTTTGTTTCTACGGTGTGGTTAATTTCCGTTTCTCTCGCTCAAATCGTTCGACTCGCAAGGGTTGCAAAACCAGAAAATTGTCTTTAAACCTGAGTATGTAAGTATGGCGGCTGATACTAGGTGCTCGATGGTACCCACTTGAATGTGATGAGGCGAAGAAGCCTAGTCCTCTGGTATCGCAGCTCCAAATTTTAGTTTATTTGCTGAACGAAAAATCTCGCCGGGGGCACGTGTTAGTCCCAGCGACACGAGATCATTCCAACGTCACTTTTCTTGAATATTTTAGTAGTAAAATAAATTGTGAAGCACCACAGATGGCTTCGTTTATGCTACCACTAAAACTACTAGAAATAGTTGGCAAATAGTTGTTTTTTCTAAAACCATTCTCAACTGATGATTTGGGATGGATTGGAGTTGGCCAAGCTTCGTGAAAATTACTCTTGAAGTTTTGCAGTTTTAGAAGGCCGAATTATTTTCCACACTCCTTTACATATTTGAACGATACTTCCCATAAATGTGAGGCCTCCATTATATCGAGGATAGGATGCCATAGGCCCCCTATAGTAACATCCGCCCATAGGCATCCTGTGTCATATGAATGAAATATTCTCGCCACACACTTACACCGACTAGCGCCGGGTCGTCCCAATCCGGAACGATAGTAATCCCTCGTCCGATCGCCGGCAATCGCGTTGGCATGCAATGCCGGGGACGCTTGGTCCGTTCTTCGATGGCGATTCCAATCGTACACGGTCGAGCCGAGCGTCAGCATGAGCAGCACGGCCAGCACAACTAGAAACAGGACGTCAAGGATGTCTAAAACACACACACACACACACAAAAAACCCCCGGAAATCCAGGTTAAGGACGCACGATACATTTTTCATCATCTAACTGTCACCTAGCGTTGTCAGCTCGCGTGATGCTGCGGTCACCGGGTTCGGTGCTTCCTCGCGTGGCAACAGCGGAAGGTTGCTGGTACAGTATTCAACCGTCGAATAGGCCATCAGGGTGTACTGACGCTTCAGCTCGTAATTGACACATTGATTCGCGAGCCGGCGGTAACGGTTGCGCCAATCGAGCGCCCCATGGAACGTGTTCGGGTCGAACGTGACCTGGCGGATTCGATTGTGCGGCAAACGAAAAGCGGAACAAAACATTAGAACTTTAACACAGCCGAAAGCTTTCGATATTGTGGTGGCTCGATCTCATGCACTACGCCAGAAATCCTACCACACTTTTCGAACGTTCACACATTAACTCTTCTAAATGATTTAAAACAATCCTTATCCACGGGCAATTCTCGTGCGCTCACCTCGCCGGAGTCGTTCGGTTCGAAGCGTGACAGGAAGTACTTCATCTGCGTGCGGCGGTCAAACTTGCCCATCAGCTGCTGGCACCGGTTCATGCACAGGCCGCGCTGCAACCGATCGTGCCGGAAGCTGCGCTTGCCGTCGGCGGAAAACCGGCGTATCACCGGCCAGATCGCCACGGACTCGTTCGGCGCGATCCAGCTGTCCACCAGGCAGTACGTGGCGCGGGTCGGAAACTCCTCCAGGCAACGGTCGTAGTCGTCGTAGAGGTAGAGCGGTGGCATCTGGTAGTAGGCCGTGACTGGGCGAATTACATGGCGACATTGAAACGGATTGTGGCTTGTGTTAGGGTTATGGACGCAATGGAAAATGGCAACGCAGTAATTAGCAGCCACCGTTTGAAAGTTTCATTCTAAATAGACAC
>JAOEFI010000006.1:28743753-28759538 GCA_034621735.1 Anopheles plumbeus
CACCCCCGCCGCAAAAAACTCGCCCTATCGAAAGCTAATTGTACTTTATGCTTCCATTTCCGCTCATTAGCACCGTATCTCATTAGCACTTTATCGTCCTGCCGGAATCATTAACAGCTCCGTGTGCTTCGTGACTGGTGACTGGCCAGCAAAGCACATTTACACGGATCATAAACTGTGTGAAGTTTCGATGGTTATCTCGAAAAAACAAACCGTAGTTCGTTGCTGGCGGCAGACGGAATGAACGTTTCCTGGCACATGAAAAAAAAAAAAAAAATTATGTACTCCGCGGGCACGGTGTGACGTATGGCCATTCGCTTTTTCATATTAAGCGAAAGAAGAAGCAAGCATTGCGGATACCTCTGGACAATTTCATTGCTTTAAATCGGCCGAATAATTTGCTTAATTCTACACGGAAAGAAAATAGAAACAGACTTACTAGATCGGGATGGCATTCGTGCGTCCATTGTCGCCGTCGGCCAGACGTCCAAAGGTTGCATCCACCACGTGTGGACTGTACGCGGGCAGGGCCGAGGAAGGCTTGGGCGAATCGGAACTGTCGTTCCAGTACAGCAGCAGGAGGAAGCTGCAGAACGCACTAATAAACAGCACTGGCAGCACCTTCTTCAAGGTCGATCGCGAGACGGCCATCTTCTTGAACAGATTCTTCAAAACCGTCATCCGGATACTGCGCGACTGTGATCCAACCGACGACCGCTACAAAGAGAAAAGAGAAAAATTAGTTCGAAATTAATCTAAAAAAACATTATTGGCCAACATAAAATAACGATAGGAGTAGGACAGTGGAAAGCAAAACTATTGAAGAATTTACGAAGAAAACGTTGTTATCTTGTTCATAGCAACATCGGGCATCGTTTTATGATCATTCTGGCTGTTTTAACGTACCCAATTGGTTTCAGAAAGTCAATCAATCAACTGGTTCCAAAAATGGAACGCATCAAATGTGTCAATCAAGCGTTGCATACAACGAAATTTGTCGTGGGACCCCACTTTTCCGGCCGCATCCGTTTCGGTACACACGTGTATGCCGCCGCCGCCGAATGAATATTTCATTCTCGCCTAACTTTTGCGGAAACGCAGAGAGAGCGAGGCACGCAAATTGGATTACAGCAAGTGATGGGCGTGCTGCCACTTTCTCCACAGCGCCCGCAGCTAGGTGGAAATAAAACGGCTACGGTTAGCCCAGCTGGCTCGGGGACAAGTTGACGGTTTGTTGCAGCGCGGGAAATTCTCGATGCATTTAGGATGTGACGCAGAACCACAGGAAACTGTTGCAGCGATTGGGCAATGCAAACCCAATTAAGGATGAGTAACAGGTTTAGTTGACGAGTGTTTTCCTTTTGGATAGGTATAATTCAAGGCTTGTGTTATCGATGTATATTTTCTCACAATCGCATAATATCACCGGTGGAACGAGCTTCAGATAAAGCCAAGAAAATATACTCATTCAAACTAAACGAAGTCACACAAAAAAAAAAGGAATGGTCCGCGAAGGGAAGGATTTATCTGCTGGATGATTATTATTAATTCATCTGCCAAACATCAACCGACAAAGGGGAACCAAAGTATGTCACAGTCAGCAGAAGATTCAGATAACTTTTTAAGCAGAGGAAAATGATTTATGCTACCCTCTATGGGTGCCGCCAACATACGACCGCCCATGGAAGTAACTGCACGGTAAGGTGGGCCAGTTATAGGGAGAAAAAAGAAGGGTTAGTATCAATAGCTCAATCTCTGCCGGTTCCACGTTTGCAGCCGACAGTTCCTTGTTAGGTTTCGGGGTAAAGGGAGGACCGGTGAGAATAAGCGAAGTGCCCCGCGCTTTGGCAAACCGGAACGGTGGGCAGAAAAGTTTTCTGATTATGCCATAAGAACTAATCAAATGAGATTGGTGGTGGAAATGTGAATGAATGCTCGCACCGCCACGGAACTCTGGGTTCTCTCGTTTATCCAAGCCGACAGATGAGCAGAAAGACAACGGACGACCCACCCGGGGGGGAAGCGGGTGAAAGAAGAGTGAAATTTAAGATGAGTGGATCGAAGGACAGTCGCAGGAAGTAGCCCTTTACCGCGCGCGTCCACCACAGGCTGAGTGATTATTATTAGCCCAAAAGCCGAAGAACTGAACTCTAATGAGAAAAACTCCGAAAGAGCAACGATCGTCCTTTTGTAGTTCAGTGGTCGGAGTTGGGGGGGAAAACTATGGAGGAGTAGTTTGGCAAAGGGGTTTTGCCTAAACTTTTCGCTCGGATATTAGAGCTCCGGCGATTGGAACGTCGAATCCTGTCGGGTTTATTCCCATCTAAAAAGCAATGGCATATGTGTGCTTTTTGTATAACATAGACCTTCCTTCCTTCCCGACGTTGCATAGTTTACAAACATTACACGGCAGAAAAGAGGGCCATTATGGCGATTAGAGTCGTAGTACTTTTTGTGCTCTCTCGTCAATTTCAGATAGATTATCGGATGTTGATTTTTGGTTTCAAGAGAGTTAAATTTCGTTTATTTCTCCTCAAGAGAATTTCATCACAAACACCACATAAATGGATGGCAAGAAAATTTATGCTGAGCCAGGATCATAATAACGAATCAAGTACGATGGACAGCGTACCGTACCGATCGTTTAGCCGCTGGTCAGCAATTACTTTCACTTCTTTTTCTCCCATCGAAGATGTTGTTGATGACGCCTGTCTTTTTTTCTTCCCTGTCTATCGCGACGTTCAGTTTTAAGACCCCACCGGGGAGTTTGGGGGCGTGGAGTAACCCGGTTTTGGGCGAAAGTGACGCCGTTGACGACGCTGGAAAGGCCGGTAATTAAATTTGCCTCAAAAATGTGCACGGAGCGAACTCATCGACCGCGTGGCCAAAAATGGGTATCCCCGTTGCGTGAGATGGGGAAAGTGTGGCGAATGACGGTGCGTTTGCTTCCCGGTCCGCAGACCCGTCGTAGCCACCGAGACATGTTACATAAACCCCACTGCTCCGCGGGCCACTTTCGCCACCGTAGCTGCCGAAGGGAAGGGAACAAATTTTGAAGGAGTGGTAAACAAGTAAACAGATGGAGTTCCAGCCCAGCGTGTACGCAGGACGAGTCCCATTGAAAAAGTTGCCAGTCAATTTGTCAAACTAGAGCCGCAAATGGACCACGACTCGAACAATTATGTTTCATGTGCATGTGCTTTACTCAAAGACAACGGAGATTGATTTCCTATTGTTCAACTTAAAAAAAAAAACCAAAGAGAAGGTAATTTCGGAATGAAAGAAAACGATATTGAAGAAAAACTTGTACATGTACGGTTCGAGGTGACAATAGATAAGAAAAACTCGCTCACCCTGCTATTGTAATCATGAGACAGTAACATGTCGTAATGTTGTGTAACATCTATTTACAGTACCTGCAACGACAAGAAGAAAGCGTCATCAGCAAAGAAACTAGAAACAAATGTTATGGAACTAATTTTACTTATTTGCAATGGAAAATGTTTGAAAACTATAATCACATAACACAAGAGAAGGTAGTGGCGCAGTATTGTGTATGAATTGTATTTGACTGTGTTTGACATTCTCATAAGAAGGTTGATTTCTGCAAAAGCGAACGACCAACCACAAAAACAATTAAAAGCCCACACCGAAGACACCAAAAATGTTGAATGATTGTGTCCCCTTATCGATTTTTAATGACAACGTCATTAGTGTATCTTGTTCATAGGGCAGCCCAAACCATTACCATATTATGCTCCGTGTGCATTATCGTGTACGAAAAAGCAGAGAACCCGTACACTTTGTGCAGGTCCTGTCCTAAACCTGATGGTGGAAAAGAAATCGGATTATTTTTTTTTGTCTTTCTTCACCACTAGATTCCTGTTTAAGCCCCGTATTTTCCTATCATAGCATTCGAGGTCTTCGCCTCCGCCTGCCTGCCGACGTTTACGAATCGGAATGGAACGGAGACAAGCGTATCAAGCGGTGCCAGCAATGTCCCAGCGCGAAGAAGGTGCACCTGTGTGTGCCCGTTGGAAAATCCTTTTTGTTCGTCCTTGTTTCACCGTTCTGGTTACCAGACTGTCGACTACGGGGCCAACCGACGGTGCCTTATGTTGCGGAGACCACAGCCGGCGCCGTGTGTATGTTCTCGGGAAGAGCGGCCGCCACCGGCAGATCTTTTTCGGCGTGTCACACTGCTGGCCACCCCCCCGGTGAAATGAATTGCGAAATTTCAATCTATCCGAAATAATTGAATTGGAATTAGGTAGTAGATGTTGTAGAGCAGCAGTGGCTCTCCGGGTTTCCCAGCGGCACGCTGATTCCGCCGTACGACGGGGCCCAACACAATATGGTTTGCCGGTGAGTTTTGCAGATTGCAGATTGTGATTTGTGGCAGCTTCCGAAACCGGGCGGAAGCTGCAGCTGACCCCTGTGCGCCAGCGCTGACGAAACAGTACGCCATTATTGCGCGGCTGGTAAGAGGGGCAGGGAATAAAACCAACACTTCGTTCTATTTCTGATTCCGGCGAGCGTGCGGTTAGAACCTCAAATAGGACGATGTTCGCGGAAAAAAGAAACTACCCCTGAACGAACTGAGCCCACCAACACAAGCCTCCAACGACGGGGGTGGGGAAACTACAAATACAAAAAACCCATTTTGGGGTCGTTCTCAACGACCGCGAAATGTTGTTGCGTGATTCCTCCGTCGGCGGATTAGTTTTACCGCAGCGCGTGATCTCGTCTTCGGAGGACACTGGTGAAGGATCAAGTCATTGCGATATTCCGGTTGGCAAGAAATCCATCATCGAAAGTTAATACAGAATGTTCAATGTTTTGTGTTGAAATATCTTTTCGTTGGTGGGTTTTGGAAGGTGAGCCTGAGAATTACAAGAATCAAATACAAAGTATCTGATTCAGACTATACAAATGTTAACCGAATATTTTTCTCCTAAAAAATGTCCAGAAAAATATAGAACGGACAACCATTATTTATATTACTATGAAATAGAACCCATTTAATAGTGTCCAACTTCAGAGAAACTAATTAAAACGTAGAATCAAAACGACACCGAACAAACGTCTTCTGCAGTCCATCTTGAGATTGATTAAAAACGGAACTACTTTATTCGAACGATAATAATATGCCATTGAAAAGAATCCCCAGATCATGAAATATGATTGGAGCTTTTAGTGCTTCAACATCTCGTGCAGCGAAAAGGGGTGCAAAAATATGAGAAAATAAAATCTGCAGTCACGGAAAACTAGGGAAACCTCTCGATCGCAAAGCAATTCCTCCAGTTCAAACAAAATAAACCGCACTGGCGCTTAACTGTTGGCCGCATAAAATGCAACCGTCGACCACCACCATTGTTGTTGTTGACTTCTTTTAATTAACGCCGGCGGCCACTGGGATCTCGGGGGTTTATGTAAACCAAACTGGCCGTCTCGAATCGTCGATGTTTATTTGTTCTCCTTCTGTTGTAACTTTAAAATGTGAATATGGGAGTGTTCACCCACTTTCAGGGATTAATGAAATGAAATTAAAACTCCACCATACGTCTAGCCAAACCACGAAGATACGCAAAGTAGTACCAGTTTGAGTTTTGACTCACGGGAACGGATCGAAGATACGCCGGTTACGCAAAAAAAAAAAGAAAGAAAGAAGAAACAAGCACGCACTATTGAGAGTGATGGGAGGCCATTGCACACACCAAACTAACCGAACCGATACCGAGCGGCAAACTAAAAGCATCAGTAGTCGGTACCTTCGCCGGTATATCGGCATCGCGATGCGACGAGCAAACATAACGCCGCCCGCCCCATCAGAAGCCGCACAGCATAACCGATCTACCCTACCTCCTGTGCCCTGTCCACAGGCCACGATTATACCATTATGTCACAACACTGCATAAAGGTGGTAAATAGTTCGTCGGGAGGGGGGTGGTACGTTCGCCGGGCCGGACCCCACCACCTGCCCATAATTATCACTATCTTTTTCTAACTCTCTTCCCGAGAAAGGAAACACTACCAGCGGAATTAAAAGGCCCGTGAAAAGGTTGCCCACAAAAGACTATAGCATAAGAAAAGTAAAAGCTACCGGAAAACTGAACGAAACAAAGCTGACTAAAAGAAGAAAAAAAAACAACCCCCCCCCCCCCAAAAGAACAGCAGGAGGGGCGAATAGTTCGAAAATGGTGGCTGGGGAGAATAGCGCAAATTCCACGATTGACGGGGGCATGCTGTGCTGTGTACTGAAAAGGGTGAACGTCGCCTGAAACTGAAACAGGGGTGGAAGGACGGGAGGACACTGCCTCTCAAGCGACGATGAGAAGGATTCGTGCACTACTCTTCCACGAGGGCGACTACATACACTTGGCTCGTGCAACGGCGCGCACTGTAGAAAACTATCCACCATTGGCTTCCAAACCTTCGTGTCCTGCTGGAAGGATTCAAGAAAGGATGCCACTGTGAGAATACAAGAGAGAGAGAGAGAGAGAGAGAGAGAGAGAGAGGGAGAAAACGGAGAGTCTATGCAGCAGGCTGGTTGAACCGGAAAAGCACGGCAGCCTCATCGGAGAAGAAAGTCCTGTCAGGCGAGTAAGTGAGCGAGAAAGAAGGGAACCCTAACCTGACAAACATCGCCAGAGGACCAAGCGGCCAAAAACACACACACACACCAACGAAAGCTTCCCCACTTCCGAAACGCCACGTCTCGGCGCACGGGAGCAAAAGCTCGACCATTCCGAAAGCTTCCATCGTGGTCGTCGCTTCCTGCACGAAGGGACCACACACCACAGCACGGTATAGCACGCGGCCACCCACGAAAGGACACGACGCGTTCGTTCAGCGGAGCGTGGGGGAAGCAGAGACCAGCGGTGGGTTGGTGGGTTGGTGGTTTGGCGAACATGGAACGGACAGACAGTACACATCCTTTCCCGCCACGAGTTCGCGTTCTCGGTGGTTCAGTTCGCTCGAAGGAAGTGCCGCGTGCAGGCGCGTGTTGTTGTCCGTCGTTTTCGCTCGCTCGCGGGTTCGTAAATCGGTTTCGTCTTACAGGTAGTGTTAGCGGCCGCCTTATGGTCCGTTTCAGTTGTTTACGCGTGGTCCGTCGACGAGCTCTGTCTGTGTGATTTTAAGTGAATTTTCCATAATCTACCGAATCGAAGCTATCCGCGGGTAAGGTCAAATAAAATAATAACCATTTTAAACCGTTGCGGGGCAATCCACCCTATGGGCAGCAAACTTGATACCAAACCACTTGTAAGTGGCCTGTATGAAGTGAGTGCAACATCACCACCACGGCCGCCGGACACCGCCAGGACTCGCGTAATATAGCGTGACCGTTGCGAAGTGAGTGGAGCGTTTTGTTGTGCTCATCCATTACTATCCCAACGGATGCCAGCGAAGCCCCCACCGAACAGGGCCAAGCGAAAAGGTGAGGGTGCGCTAGGACTACGTCGGAGAAACCGAGCAGAACTGACCTTCAACATGCGGCGGGGTCTTGTATGGACCCATGGTTTGACTCGGTCGCCACCACTCATACACCACCCAAGGGGGCCCAACGAAATAAGCCACCGCCAACGAGTTGATGAACGGACTCCAGTCGCTCGCTGGCAGGTGAATGGGGGGTTGTAATGTTCGCTGAAGAGAAAGAAGGCGCTTCTACGCCACCAACGGACGAAGCTCTGACTGACTGACTCTCTGTTTGGTTCGAAAACTTTCTCCTCAACAGGAGGAGAGTCCGTCGCTACGAACCACACAGCATGGCCTCACTATCTTGCGCCACGGGGAAAGTCCGCGTTGGTCCGCGTGTTAGGCGAGTTGATCGACCGCAGAAACAGACGCGGTACGCCGCAACACAATCCACTCCAGCGACCTACCCCTCCCACCCTCGGTGATGGCCATTTGGTGTTCCCTTTCCCTTTCCTTCCAACGAAGGGTTGCTTCCTCTGATTCTCTCTCTCTCTAGGTCGGGCTGTGTTCGCCGAAACGATGGAGTAGTCACCCGGAGCCCGGCCCGTTAGACGACGGCTCACCGGCGCCCACAGTCGGACAGTCGGTCTTCATTAGCGGACGGTGGCTGCTCTGGCTCCCACTGGCGAGAGAAGTTTGGTTCCGGTAAAGCGACCAGCGACCAGCAGTTTTGTGCGAGTCGAGGGACGGACCCCGGCCGATCGGGTGAAGTGTGATCGGGTTGCCACAGTGTCTTGGCACACGCGCTAGTTCAGTAATCATCATCATCAACCGGCAGAGTGTGTGATGCCTCCGGTTACTGCCACGTGGTGGCCCGCCCGCTGCGCGATAACGTGCTGTTGCAAGATATATTTTCGCGCCATTTACTCGCACGCGTACACGCGCCACGAGCAGCGGCGGTGATGGTGGTTGTGCCCTATCCGAAGGGATCCGATCCACCGGGTTAACAAATATTGGCCGAACTCACGGAACGGAGATGGTGGTCGGGCCGGATGGTAATGTGGTTAATCGGATGAAACTAGCACCCCGCACCGGGTGGTAAGCTACACGCATAATATTCCAACCCATGATGCCCGACGCCGCCGCAAGGCCACCACGGTCGCTTTCTTTGTTGATTCCGACGCCGATTCGATTCCGTTCGATCAATTTCCTTCTGCCACCAGCAGCACCACGGACGGAAGGTGTTGGGAAAAACGGGCACCCGCGCGGTCGGGAAGCATTCTTGTTGCTTTTCCTTTCGTTGGGGGAGCTAATGTGAGTTGGCTTTATTTATTTTTCCCCCCATTTTCAGGGGGTTCCCTTTTTTTGTCCCGATGAAAGATCGCCAAACCGGGAGGGTGATGCCAATAGGGCCCCACCCCGCCAGCGTGTCGTTGGAGGGAATAACCTTTTACCAACCATATTTCGCGAGGTGGCAGGAAAATGTTTCCATAAAGCACACTAACAGTTTCCCGTCGCCGGGACGGGAAGCGGGGGAAGAAGAGCATCGAGCAGCGAGCAGTAAAGTGGTCTGATATGTTTGAAGCAACCAAAGGACCACCACACAGTCTGTGCGAACGGAACAACTGCGCCAGAAGTGGTAAAAAAAGAAAAGGAACTGCGACAAGCCATTCCTAATAGATAGCGACGAGAGAGAGAGAGAGAGAGAGAGAGAGAGAGAGAGAGAGAGAGAGAGAGAGAGTCCCATCGATGAGGTGTGTTCGGCTTCGGAAGCTGATTGAGTGAAAGTGAAACGAAGTGAACGTATCGGAAGGGAATCAGGATAAGCAAAAGTTGGATGTGTTTGTTCACACGCGAAAATCGCGAAAGTCCTCCAGTGGAACACCCGAATACCCACTGAACGGAAGTAGTACTTCTTGGTGAAGTGATATAATTTGTGAAAAGTTCTTATTACGGAAAAAAAGCGTTGAAATTGTTAACCTTTCAAACTTCATTCATAACCTTTCCAAACGTTCAAAATTGCAGATGAAAGGACATCAATGTTTATTTTAGTTTAATCGTGTGCACTGATCTCAATGGAAAAGCGCCCCTTTTCCAAAAGGTTAATTTGACAAATCTCGCCACGCTTGCCATCGGATCCTAATGAACCCAACTTAATAGAGCCACATAACATAGGTCGATGCGTAGACAGTGATATTTATTTATAGAAATAGGTTTCCAGGCAATGCCTGGTGTCGTATTACAACTCCACCACCAAGACGCTCACGTCACGAGCGAATCTTTATTACTGGGTGGGAAATAATGGCCCCCGCTACTCGTATGGCGCCGTGCCGGGTGCTTGTGTGAGTATGTGACATCCGAAAAAAAAAAAACAAAAAACTAACCCCGTTTCATAACGATGCGAAGCCCCGCGTTGACTTTATCCGCGTGCTTATCCTTTGTCCCCTGTGACCTATGCTGCGTGTCTCCGAACCTGAAACAAAAACTCGAGCGCACGAAGCGCTATCATATTGCCCGTATTCCCCAGCCGATGTTGGGAAGGTTAAAAATATGCTCCGCTCGGGGATCTGCATGATAACAAAACGATAAGTCGGATGAAACTCCTCCTCAGTTGACGCTGGAGTCGAGCGAGGGAACACCGCGCGAAGAAAGCTGCCGAGTAGTTGCGTGACCTGTAAGAGTGCTGCAAGTGTCCTCCACCGACCCAGTGCAACCGCGGCACTGAGGTCAACTTTACAACCGCCCGGGGGGTTTACGGGTCCGGGAAGCAAGTGATGTGTGTAGCAGCGTTTCGTGAAGTATGTACGCGCTTTCTGTTAATCTGTTTTTCGCGTGCCTGGCGCTGACTCAAGCGATGGGGCCAAACATTACATACCACCGGGACACACACACACACACACTGTAGAATTACGACAGAATTCTTCCCCGTGGACTATAATCATGCTTATCAGTAGTGCTGCTTCCGGGTTGTAGGCGCTTTGGTCGGGGGGGTGCCTCGGATGACTTCGCTGTCCGTCATTTCCATCCGATTCCATCAGCATAGAAATGATGGATGATGGGGGGGGGGGAAGAGCCCTCACCCTTCCTTCCGTTGGTGTGGTTTAAGTGTGTCGCACGGACTGTGAAATTACTCTGTCCTGCTTAAGCACCGCTATATTATGCTCGGCTGTACGACGGCGAACATCAATCAGCATTACGCTGCAAGAAAAAAGAAAACGAAAGGCTGATCGCCACCGCTAGAAGGCTGTGGTTGTGTTCTTTATCGTCCGGGAAATGCCGGGCAAGTACATCGATCGTTCGGCTCAAGGATCTCTCTAGGGAGCCGGTCACCATTACCCTACACAGGATTAGGGGGGGGGGCGCATGGAGGGCAAAGCGGGAATACATTTCCCCGTCCGTCGAACAGGAAATGGAGGTGGCTTTGACAGTGATTTCCGAAACATTTCACCGAACGAACTATTTCCGGCAGGGCACAGGGGAAAGTGAAACCAGAACGGGGAACGAGAGAGAGAAGCTTTTTGTTGTCGCTTGTACTTTGTCGACAAACGGCGGCGCTCAAATGGGATTTATCGCAAATTGATCCTAATCGGAAGGAACGTTCGTTAGCGGAAGGTGCACGAGAAGAGTCTAGGGTACTAGGAGTTCGCCTGCAGGAAGTTAGGCTACAGCAGTGGAAACTGGTATTTATTCCATTTGTTCACTTTTGCTTTCGAAAAGCAGGAAACATGATTCATTCCCCGAAACCAAGACCATTTCCATTCTTACAATCAGTTACTCTGTGGGCCATAATACATACAATTATGCCGCGGTGTCGATCCATTCTCTGGTTCTATTTTGGTCCTGGTCCTAGTTCTTAACCGAGATATGGAATCACTTGTTCACACGAAGATAAAACCGGATCAAGGACCACTTGATGGTGGGCGGGGGCGTTTCGTTGCATTTTGCATCATAAACGGAGCCATGAATGAGATTAGCATTTTGAAACCATTTTCTTCGCTGCATTGGAACCCGCCCCTCCCGTCGGTAATCCCTTCCAGGTCGTCCAGAAGAAAATTGGATAACGGTCGATGTCGTCAGCAAGTGAAAGTTTGGAAGTACGTGCCGCCGTGTTCTGATAGCTTTCCAATTTTTCCATCCCCTTTTCCCAAACCCAGTTCTCATCGTCATCCAAAGTTGGCAAGGAGAAGTGATTTTCTTGTGAAAGTGAGCCTTTGCTTTGCGAGTGCGAGAAGTAGTTCTTAGTCAACCTGTTGACCGATGTTGGCTTGCGTCCAGTGCGGGCCAAAGTGTACGAAAGTGTGCTGAGCAGGAAAAAACAATCAGCAGCAGACTCGTGCGAGACGCAGGACCGTGTGCAAGGGGATGTCCTTAAAACGGCTCGCCGTCATATCGGCCGTCGGTTCGCACAACAGCTTCAACAACCAAACCATCTCCTACGTCAGCTCGTACAGTGGGGCGGGCGGGAGTGGCAGTACCGTCGAGCAGGGTGTCGCCACGTCGGGCGGCTCCAGTAGCAGCAGCAGCAGCAGTAACAACATTCGCACCGGTGGCCATCACCACCACCAGGGACTGCAGACGATGCGTCCGGGGGCCAACCTGCACGGCAATGTGAACATCATGCTTGGAGGGTGAGTAAACTCGAAGAAGCAATAGATGAATTTCTATTTCTCTCCCCAAAAGGGTTAAATTGTGACATCACGCACCGCAGCGTATAAGTTCTGTATTTGCGTGGCCGTGAATGTCATTAGCCCATCAATGTCCAGGCTGGGACGGCGGGTCAAATAGTGTAAGATAATTACCTACTTTCCCCATCCCACGCAACCAAACATTTTCCGCCGCTAATCGTGCGACAATACTTTGCGTTAAACGCATGAGTAGCCCCCGGGCCATACCCCAGGGTATAAATGATGCCGTTGAAAATGGCTTTTCAAAGCATTTGCAAGTCAACATTTGAGCACATTAAAAATTAAACGTAGGACAAAAATATTGTTCCCATTCAAAGGATTGTAGTAGCACAAGTGACGAACCCCTCATGAAGAACAGGCACCGAGCTAGCACTGGCTTCCATTGTTCGCTTTGTGGCAAGCGGCCACATAATCAATAGAAACTAATGGCCCGGAACAAAAGAATACTATCGTCGGAATAGTAATAAGGGCTGATGTCTATTAACCCAAACGGAATCCTTAATGTCTGCATCCGTTGTGGCGTTTCGGCGCTGGGGACGATGCGAGATGGCGCAGTTTTCGAGCGCAGTTGGAAGTTTCTCGGCTTGTAAATTACTACAAAACACTCCGCCTCCCCGCATCCCCCGCACCATTCCGTGCGCTACCTGACGTGACGTCCTCTCCCCCCAATCGGTTGACATTAACTCAATTTCCAACAAAACGGAACCGAGCGCCCGTCCCCGTCTACGAGCTGGCGGTGGCGTGGGAGTGACATTCCTCAAATTCGTTTGACGGCACACCATCCCCTCGCCACCCCCTCACCACACGCGCGGTATTTGTTCGACGCACGCGACGCGCTGGGCCGGGAGTATGGGCCATTCCGTGATAAAATATCGACCCAACAACGAACGCGCCCCCCGTGGTAAAGGTATTAAATTAATTTATTCATTTTTAATTTCGCCAATTAGGAACATTTGCATCGTCGAAAGCCGTTCCGCAACCGCTCGTGTGCCTTCTTCCCCGGCCGGTTGCGCTTCTTCACGAAAGCTCCCGGGGACGAGGCTGCGTTTCGCCGCGACTTTGGCGAACGCATTATTTCCGTTGCAAAAACATCGGCAACCTCCCAAACTAAACCACTCCTCCTCACCTACCGCCCACCAGCTTTCCTGTGCTGCGATCGGGTTTTCGGGGTGGTGGTAGTAGTTTTTATTCGATTCGTGCCATCGTTCCATGTTGCGTTGATTGCGAGTCGCGTGCAGCGCTAAACCTGTAGTAGTATTCATGTAAAACATGAACCGTATCGCTCATCGCGAAAACCCAGTAATTACCGCCAAGGGCGATGTGGTTGCGGCGGCCGCGGACAGTGAAGCATGATTACAATCTAAATGGCTTAGATAATTTGATAATTTTCCTATCAACAACGCAAAGAAGTGAACGCGTACGAAAACAAATGTCTGCCGCAGCGACGGTTGTAAGCTCTAAGGGGTCTCTTTCTTGTACGACGCGAGTTGAGGATAATTGGTAGCTTCCAAAGGGTTCATCGTTTATGCGGTGTATGTATGCTAACGGCGTAGGTCGTAGAGCTTTGAATAAATGGCACGCTTAAGGTGACATTTTCCTATCCGTTCTTTTTAGCGCAAGTTCGAACACATTCCGAGCGCTTCGGCTGCGCGGGATGCAATTTCCCTGCGAAAAATGCAAATGCCATTCTTATCCTCACTGATATTCACGTACCACGGGCCATGCCATCTCAACACAAATTCGCATTCGAAGCCTGATCCAAGATAGCAATGCCCTTCGCTATCGGAACGGCCAACGACGCTTGATAATTCCGATTACATTATCGCGAGTGTGTGTGTGTATGTGACGTGCCGAAAACACGGCGTTCACCTCATCGTCACCCGGGCGAGTGGGTGAACTTTAAACATAAAGTCCACGTCCACGGGTAGTTGCTATGGAAAGCAGCACCGGGCACGGGGGCCAAGAAACATATACCCCAATCGATCGGTAAACGGTTGCCAAACGGACTTCAACACCACTTCTCACGGTTGTCAATCGAAGAGGGCGGCGCGGTTTGCTACCAATTCTGAATGAAACTGTCTTCAAACGCTCTCACTTTCTCTCTGTTAGTTTTCCATCCTTTTAGTGCAATCGTTTTCCATTCCCGCCCGAGGCGAGGATTCGCGCGAGATTTTATGATATGTTCTTGGAGGAGGAACGGTTTGATCATTCGCAGCACGTCCAGATAATAACCATTCAAAGCCCCGTGTTGCCGATGTGTGCGACGGAGGATTCTGGGTCCACCGATTGACATGTTAGCGTTAGTTAATGGGACGCGAACGATACGCCAACTCGTTCGCCGCCGTCACCTTCTGTCGAAACCAAACCAAAGTAACTAACGTTTGAAAATCAGCACACATCGACAGCAGCCATCGACAGGAGAATGGCGTGGGCGAACAAAATTTCCAATTCATTGCCATGCTAGCATAAATACACATAGATACGATTATGATGAGAACGGAAGAACGGTGGTATCGTGTCGCCCGGTGAAACGTGCCGCGAACGGAATAAACATAACAAGTAGTTATGCTGGAGGAAAATGAGAACCAACAATGAGAACACCAACTGAAACTCATTTTCTGATCATTGCGATCGATCAGCTTCAATTAAATGACGTGTGTTTTCTTATGTTCTCCATCCGTTTGGTGTAATAGAAGAGTGGACAGATCGCTCAAGGACACTGAAAGACACGTAGCACGATCTTAATTATAACGATGCTACATATAAAACAATAAGTTGAAGATGGCACAGCGCGTTTCGAATGTTAGGCCATTTATTTTCGCGAGAAATTCAAATGGGAACTAAATTTTCCCATCTAATGAATTTCTTGCGAAGACGTTTAACATAAGAAATGGTTATCATATGTCAATACGCTCTTCATTTCTTCATTCTCTATTTGTTTTATGCCTACAACCTATACTTGAGCTAGACGATACTTGGACAAACATCTGATGACTGAAGAAAATCTCCCACTCAACTGCAATATAAAACTGTAACTCAAGGTTTATCATTCCACCTGTTTTCCTAATGAACATTGGCTCCCGCTTGTCTAAGATAGACGTACGCTTCCTTTGCATCAATTCTGCCCATTGTATTCAAAAGGGTTACAAATGACATCCGATATCAGGTAACCCGGATCCGGCAAAAAAGTCCCTAGAAAAGCTTCTTATATTCGCCAAAAATCGCCGCCTGTCCATCACCTTTTCTCCCACTGTTGACTGGCGCCGTGCTGCACTTTGACAGGTATACGATTTTCCAAGGTGTCATTAGCAGCCCAGAAAGCCTGCCCATCACCGGTGGTGCGCGATTGTGTTTGGTTCGTCGGAAAATGAAATGCATCCCCTTGCGCCATTTCTCTCTCACAAGCCACGGTGATGGAAAGCAGGAAAGCAGGGTGGGATGCGGCTTGATAGAAGCCATCATTTCCAATGGGCCCAGCCATCACCAAACTGTCACGGCCACATCGTGGCCCACACCAACAACAGGAAGGCGGACGGAAGCGATTCACCTTTCCCGGGCGCAGGCAACAACGACAACACGACCTCGCTCTAATGATTCTTCTGTCCTGTCCGCCGGACCACCCAAAGGTCGACCACATTAGACAAAGTGAAACGGAGTCGACCTCGCCAACCCACCCACCCC
>JAOEFI010000006.1:28766349-28800656 GCA_034621735.1 Anopheles plumbeus
GTGATGCACTTGCACAGTTGAAAAGGTTCAGTGGCCAGTTGGAAAGCCGACGATTGAAAAATAATGATACAATAGGTTGTTCTGATCATCTTCAAGACGTTTCTAATCCTTTGATACACCACGTAAGATAAAATGAACGGATTATATAAAGAGTATCTTCTCTTTCCTTTACTCTCGTCACTTTTAGGGCGATGCTGTCGGTGGTCATCACGGTGGTGTGCTTCGTGTGCTACTGTTGCCACCGGAACATCAAAAAGCGCTCCAACTCCATCTACCGGCAGCAGTGGCTCGAGACGGAAGCGAACATGGAGATCTACAGTGTCGAACAGGTACGTGTCCGATGTTGGATGTTAGTAATGCGAATTAATACGTGTCCATGTCTTTCGGAAGATAGGTCGTAATTTTTTTTTTTTTTTTATCGAACCTAACCCCGTCGAGTTAATTTAATATCTTGCGCAACGGGACATTTCTATTTTAAAAGCAATCCAAAACCCACAAAAAAAAATCAATCACACTACATGCTTCGTTTGACCGGTCCCGTTAACGTCGTTTTCAAACATTGACTTCCTTGGGAAGGACCGTCCAGGGCCTTCCCTTCCACGGGGTTCTTCCCTTCCCCCACACGAGCGCACCGACTGGGTCATCGTATGTGGTATTTTAGGATCCATTAAAAATGTATAAACACCTACTCCCACTGACCGATAGCAATCCAAACCACCCAAACCAACCATGTTCCACAGGCGAAGACGGTTTAGGTTTTTCCTTCCATCCCGCCCACCCCTAGTCGGTGGTAATGGAGCGGCCGGTGAGTGTGTTAGCTTTCCCTCCGATCAAAAGGAAGGCGATTGGAAAATCGATACCAAATCGTACCTGATTACATTGGCCTTCACGCGTGCTGGTCTTCCGACGGTTTTGGTTTGGCCGTTCGAGCGAACGAAGAGCCTCAAAAGAAAGCTTTCACATCCAAGAGGGACATTTTTCAGGGACAGTTTTTCCATGCTGACGCATTCGATCGCACAACGAACTATAGAGTTGAGTAATCGATCAGGTGATTTCATTGTGGTCTCTCACGACAACAATAGTTAACGAAGCGAATTTTACATAGCCGTTAACACTGCAATAAGAATAAATTTCGTTTTGTTAAGTATTTGTTTAGCACAAAATTAGGGTAGCGAGTTAAAGTAAAACTAAAAAGGGCCATAAATAAATCTATCTCACAGTACCATGTTCATTGTTGGCCGCGCTAGTGGTGCTATGAAACATAATTTATTCATCCGACTGCAGGGAAACTACACTCGCGGCACTTCCGTGCGATGTCCTTCGCATTTCTCCACATGGTGAGAAGAACGATAAACCAGGAAACCACCACCATAAGAAGTAAACCCGGGGCAATAAAGCAATAAAAGCACCACCCCTGGAGCAAGGGGCCGGGTCTCTAGTATTTCAATCGGACGATAAAATCCATCTAATCGAACGATCCCCACTCTCCCCGTACCGTTCACCGTTAATCGAGAATCACAAATCACTTTGATTGGCGATGTCGCCAAACGTTGGTTAAATATTCAGTGAAATAATCGAATACCCTTATCAGGGCGAACCGGGAGCGTCAGTACTCGTTGGCCGGCCAGTTTCTGGGAGTGTTCACCGAAAGCCTTGGGGTGCGTCAAAAGGTCAGCCAGGGTAATTTCGCTAATTCCCCCTGCCTGAACCACGCCCCCCACCCGGCTGGGCACGTGGATGTTTTGGATGATTGCAGAAAAGGGAGCAGACAAATGGAAAAAAAAAACGGCCCAATGGGTCGCCCACCGCAGAACGGTGATGGTAATGAAAATTAATTGCCCTGTTTACGACAAGTGTCCCGGTGTATTTCATTACGTCGCTTCGCATGCAAAGAGGTGCTGCCAGCGGGAAAGATGTAGCCATACTGTCACCGCGCGTCAGGATTGAGCCAAGACGTTCGCCAGCGTCTGTCCCACCAGCACCAGCACGCGGGTTGAGGGTTACAACAGAAGTTTAATTAATTTATGTGCATCACGAAACCCCATTCCGGAGGAATGGACGGGCTGCCCTACCCCCACACGGGGGTCTTTCTTCATTAGTGTTGAGCGTTAGAGTGGCACTCGCCATTCAGGTGAACCGCTGCGAACCTGTGTTGTGGGACGGCACAGAGGTAACATTGCACTTCTACTAAGTCATCGAGAACGCATCTGGGAAAATGGGGAGCAACAGAGTTGCGTTTAATTATGTTGGGAGGGTTTTTTTCTTCTGCTTATTGCTTTCCCTTGCGCCGCGCTAGTTTTATGGCGTCGATCCAACCGTCAACTATGCCCTCAACTCGGTGGAGATAGTGGCCTAGGTTTGTCTTACTTTGTCTCACTTTCACCTTTCGTTTCGTTCGCAGTGCTACGACCCACCGCCGTCCGGTGGAGCGAGTGGTGGATTTTTCATGGACAGCGGCAGCACCGGCGGGACGGTCGACTATCATCCACTGCCGGTGGTCAGCAGCGCCATAAATCATAGCGCCCATCTTCAGTTCCCGTACCACCATCAGCACTACCAGCATCTGCACCATCAGCAGTATCACTACGCGGCGTATCCGAACGGGCCGCCGCCATCCTACGATACCGTGGTCGCCCAGGACGAACTGTTGGCCCACGCGGTGTCGCGGCGTAAACGAAGTTGCCCCGGGGCGGTCGGTGGCGATGGCCAACCCCTGGCAGAAGGATCGACCGGCGGTAGCAGCGGTGGTAGCTGTGGAGCGCTCCACCCGGAGTCGGAGGATTGCAAAAGTTCCTGCACGAGGACGCTACTGCAGAAAGCTGCGGCCAGGGCACGATACGCGGGCGCCGGGGGCGGTCGTCTTCCCCGGAGTGGATTGACAAGGGCCGGCAGTGACGACGGAAGCAACGACCCGGATGTGACGGAACCGTTCTGGAGGAGCGTCGAGCTGGAGGAGGCCGAATGGCAGGAGGAGCAGAGGAACGCCGCAGTTCGGGGCGGGGAAGCAAGTTGTAGCTGCACCGCCACGCTCACCACCGACGGCCGCTCCACCATCGCTCCGGGTTTGCAAGTGCCGCCAATTTACTGTCGTAATTGTGGCTACTATGTTGAGGGCGCTCGGACTGCGCCATCCATCGATCTCTCGGAGACAACGTTCAGTGATCGGGCACTGGAATGGGCCCGCCACGATGCGCCGAATAACGAGCCACTATTAGTCGATTATGACAGTGCAACCGTCCCGTCCAGCCCCCGCGACAGTCGGCGGATCGATCGGAACGATGTCATCGATGACAGCAGTAGCACGACGGCGGCAGTCGTTGCTAGCTCCAACAATGGCACTGACATTGACATGCTCCCCACGCGTATGATGAGCCCCTCGACCAGCTCCACGGTGCGCCTGGACGCGATGAATAATAACAATCCAACTAACGAAACCGACGACTGCACAACCTTCGTCGGGCAAGTGCTGCGCCAGTTTCCGCCACCGGAGACGCACCGGATCGCCGCACTTCCTGCGGTACACAACGAAAATAACAATGTGATTACGGGTGGACCAGCGACGCGGGTGAGAAGTGGCCCGGTTGAGGCCGGAACAGGGGACCGGTGGGGAGATGCTAATCTTATTGAGATTCTCGTGCATCGATCACCAGTCGATAATGTAAACGGCGAGGAGGATGACATCTTTCACCGGCGTCCACCGGCAACGAGCACACCCAAACTGATGGCCAATCAGGGTGGAAGTAGTGGCCACGCAGGTGGCCCTATCCGTACCGGTCCAAGCTACCCCACAAGTCATTGCTTGCCAGCACCGTCCGAAGAGACGGTGGCCGATCAGACAAACGGAAACAGCAGTGCGGCGGGACATGCCACACAAGAGAACGCCGGGGCTCAGCCGGGGTCGTCTACGGCCACGTCAACCGTTTCGCCGGTCGAACCGGAACAGCCACCGCCCGGCACCCGGCACCTGCTGAACGAAAATGGACTGGTGCGGCTGGACATGAGTCAGATCATCGACAACACCGGTCTGCCGACCTACGAAGCGGCCTTAAAACTCGAATCCAGCGGGTACGTCTGAAGCAGTGGCGACGGTGCCTCTGACGTGGCTGACGCATAATGACAGCCCCGAGTAGAACGGAGTAAACGGTAGAACTATTCGTTAAGTGTACAGCGATGGTGCCACCCTAGGGGACTACTTAAAAAAAAACACCAACAGAAAGGAAAAAAACGGGAGATTTGTAAACGTCGTAGGAAGAACATAATTAACGGCCTTTCTAGTGGTAGCATGCTTAGGGATAACTTTGAAACGCCTGCACAAATCACCATACCATGTCCCCCCGCTAGCCGAAGGGCCTATCTTTTGTTCCGTGGATCTCAAAAAACAACAAAACCCTTCCATAGGGTCGGCTCTCGTAAGTGTATTAGTGAGATTCGGAACATTCAATCCTGAACCTTAGATAAAGAGTTTAGTCAATTTGCAAATCAGGCCGCGAGCGGAGAAGGAATAGAAAGAAGCAGTCTGCTCTGAATAAGATTGTCCGAAATTCAGTAACGCACCTAATTCAATGTCCTCTTTCCCCTGGAACATACAAGGCTTTAATGTAGTAGTACGAAAATAAATGTTAATGTTTCCAAACGCAGTAATCGATTTGAGATAAAGTCAAAGTTTATGAAGGTAAGTGAAAAAGTATTTTAAAAGAGAACTATGGAACTAAGTAAACACGAGCAAATTGAGAAAGAATACAGAACATGCAAATGTTACGCTACACTTTCACTAATTCAAAGAAATTTTCAAAAAAAAATTAAATGCTTGTATGCAAAACTTAATTAGTTTCCGGTGATCGGTGACGTTTCTTTATTTAATTTCCTTTGCAAAAGGTTATCATGATTAGAAGTTGTTAAATGTTTCATTCCGTTTTTGTTTTCTTTTCTTTTTTGCATTACGTCTTTCCAATTGAACTAAATGAAGGCAAGTTTCCTTCAACCAGCGTTAGCGACTACAAAAACACTTTATAGAAGCATGATTATCAACTCACTCAAAACAATGGTGATGCTATTGCACACCAGAAGCTCGGCATTCGTTTCGTGCAGGCAAAGTTTACTGAAAAATGAAGGTCGAAGGTGCTTCCCTGCTCGCAGTGATCGTCGGTCAACGCGTTGTTTCCTAAGGCACCCACACTCATAAGACGGTCCTCCACTCCGGTCGGGCTCGTCAGTCGGTCACCCGTTTCGCATCAATTGAGACAAGCTGACCCGACGGCTCCGGACAAGGCCCACGCCCTGGGACAGCACTGTAATTAAAGTAAATTAAATTGATAATTGAACATACATGGGGTCTGTCTCGGGCGAGCATCAATTACATTACATTACATAAACACATGCCACATCGCTGGCTGGTTATAAAAGTGAGCAATAACCGTTGCCGCACGCGAAGAATGGGTTCGATCGCTGTAGGTCGTAGAAGAAGTAATGTGTCATAGTCTATTCTTAGTAATACACAATTTACGTATCGTTTCGTTTATTCGTCCCGTTTAAAAAAGACGTGGAACGAGCAAACATCTTTCGGTTAGTTTTTTTTTTTTTTTTTTGTTACGAACCTCATTAAACCCATTGCTACGAGCATGTCGTCTGGAACAACTTTACAAACAACTGCAACCGAGCTGGTATCGCGGGTAAGCAAACGATGAAGCATTCGCCTAACCAATCTACGACAAATAAATGTACCGATAACAGAACAGTATGCCGGAAAAACTGCCTGTCACGAAGCGCGGGGCGCCAATTGCGCAAATACAAGATTTGAAGCATTTTTCTTCCTCTTGTTCAACTGTCTTCCTGCTCGATAAGAAACCGTGCACATCATGCTGCCGATAAGGGCAAAATTATTAATCGTATCGTCGGCTAATGGCTATAAGAAGAAAGGTACAACAAATGGCCTTCTGATGGTGGTCAGAAATCGAGACAAGGGTGCCGTATCGAACGCTTCAGTAAATAAACAAAGTTGTGACCAATTTATACACAATTGTATTTAAAATAGCCCTGACTATGGGTGACTTGTAAACACACATTCAACACAAACTTGCGCGTACCGCACGCAAAAACTATCGGAACCCTCCACTCCGTGCTGAATAAACATTTCCGGCGGAGGAGATTAGCGCGAGTACGCGAATATTTAAGTGACACTTGATTATTTCGAGTCAAGCTCGTCAAGCTCTCCGCCACCTTCCGAAAGGATTGGGCCGGAAACCACGCATCAACCTGCGAATAAATCGTTCCGCTTGCAGCAGACGGTTCAGCGGTTCGCGTTAGTTCCACCGAGATAAGGGTTCAGCCCTTATACTCTGCTAAAAAACAACATTCGGGGACAGTGAAATTCCATTGGAAAGCTTATCGACATTCTTGACTAAACAAACATAAACATACAGCTGCTCGCATAATGCCTGGCACGTCTGAATAAAATATTGTAAACAGTTTGAACAATGTTGTCCGCTAAAATGTATCAATCGAATTCTAATTTCTAGCGCAAACGAACCATTCATAAACGAGTCAATCTGGAGTTACGGTGAAACGGAGCGCAGGCAGCCACTATTGATGAATTATTTATTCCCTCTAAATGTGGGCTTACGCAAACTCGAAAAGCAAGCAGAAGAGAAACGCGCATGCGCGAGTCCAGTCTGTTTTTTTCCCCCCACCGAACGATGATGCCACGAAACCGGGTGGGGCGTAGCGGAGGCGAAGGTTGCATAAATAGTCATAACATTTCCGTTCGAAGGGAAGGCGACTGCCGCCGGGATGAAGGGGGTGGCGCAGGGTTAAGAGAACGATTGGAAGGTCCAGGGCGTGTGGTCGCCCGGTGGCCAGTACTGTTTGTTTATCGGTTTGTTTGCGCGCGCGTACGACTCTGTCTATTTGGGTACACAAGCGCGGGTTTCCGTGCGCGAGGTGCAGCGTGGTTGCTGGATTTGTATGAGAATTGTTTTCCGCAGGCGCCTGGTGGAACGCAACGGAAAGCCACGTGCGTCGTTGGAGGTCACGTCTAAAATTTTCGGCTTGCATTGCATTTTCGAAGAAGGCACAAAAACGTAACGAGCCAAAAGAGTCAAATTTAAACATCGGAACAATGCTGCAAAACAAAATTTCCCACCGTAAACACACTTCGGACATGGGGTGTTTCGACGAAAAACGTCATGCGGGACCCAGTCAAAACTGATGGTGGGAGAACCATTTGCACACACAAAAGCGGACGTTTACAAGGTGAAGAAAACGTTAAATTTAAATTATGGTGCGCCTACTTGGACTTGACGAATAGCCCACACTCATTCTTGGAGAGGGAATACCAAAGCAAGCACGTCGTCGAAACAATCACTCCCACGTACGAAAAGTGTAAAATAAATCGAACAAAGCATATAGCCGCATATGCATCCAAACGTTAAATGAAATCTAGACCATCGGGTACGTCCTCCGTAGGGACTTTCAGCTGCGGTTTTGTGCAATGGTTGGTTGGAATTTGTTTTTTTTTAAATCACCCAAAAGCAATATGCACTCGTCGCGACAGCATACAAATTTTGCCCCACATTCACCAGTGCTCCAACTAACACGCGGGGAATAAACAGCTTCGAAACAGGTCATCCGTTGTTGCTTCTTGTACCGAGTGCCAGACACACTCGTAAACTCGACTGCTAGTCCTACCGTGCCTGTGTGGCACGATTCCAACTGCATCGGATTAGGAGCCAGGAACTGTTCCGGAGGGTGTGACGCAGGGTCTAGGCTGTAGGCCGCTTGGGCTAAACATGTCGTAATACGGATGAACAGCAGACATACATAAACAATGAATCAGGGTGGCTGAGGCGCGGCAACGGCCCAACGTTGTAGCTGCAATTTTCAACGCTGGCACTCAGCGGGGAACTTCAAAACGGAACCGCGAGTCATTGAGAGGGTTGAAGAGGAATCCTCATTGTACGAGAGGAAGAGGAAATCACGGCAGGGATGCAGTTTAAAAGGATTAACTGGTATGCAGGTTTTGTGGTAATGTTTGGGTAACATTGGACAGGGCCGAAAAAGGCCGTGGAGGACACAGTGAAAATGATTTAGACGACCAAGAACGAATGAAATTATTGGGATGTGTTAGAACGTAACATTTCCTGACCGAACATTGGTTGGCAGAAGGACTAAGAAAAAGAAGACTTTGTTTCAGCCGTTACGACAAGTAGAATAGACTGTATAGTTCAAAAACTTTGACCATAGAAAACATGCCACTAGCCCATAGTTAGACCGAGGACACTTTTACTGTTCAACACCACCATCTATCTGCTACGGCTGATAAGTGTTGTCCTTTTTGCATATTCCTCCAACGACCGGGACGAACGGGGAAAGTCCACTAAACATCGCGAAACAGGCCGCACAGGACACTCGTCCCACAACAACCGGACCCCGCCAACGGGAAAGCGAGCGCGTGTGTGTTAGTTTGCGTCTCGGTAAATAAGGCAAAAGACTAATTTATTGATTTAATAGTTCCACACTTCGAGCCCTGGGGCCCGCTCCTCCGCAAGACGTCTCCTGCTCAACACGGTTCCCCGGTTTTTCTTTAGCGCCGGTGCGGCGCTCTTCATCGATTTCTGAAGTGATGTGGCCGTGTTTCCTACCGTCCAGCCCAAGCCCCAAGCCTTACCTGATTTCCAGTTGGTTGCTTTCCTATCGGCACCGCGTACTCCCACTGATGGCCACCTGCGTGGAGCTTCGTGGCTGCTTTCTCGACGGCTTGAGGCCGTGCTTTCTAGGAGGCTGGTGCACACAAGTTTACGGAAGCCAACAGTGGCATTCATTCACAGTCTGCACGTACACTAATCAACATAAAAGGTTTAAGGGGTGCCAGTTTACAATGGAACTATAGTGCCTTCTGAATCATCTGTTTGATGCTCGATTGATTTTTCCTGGCAATTTCTTCGCCTGCTGCGGGGCACTTGTTTCGCGTTCACCATCCCCCGGTGTGCTTATCGCAATCCCACTTCACACGATCCACATACACAATCGACACAATCGCACAATCGTACAATTTTCCCCACACTTTTCACTGCCGGCTATTTGGTGCCACCTCACGAGAAAATCCGCGCCACGAGAGGACACGGTCTTGCCAATGTTACGGATTTTTGCCGCCGTCTTCACCGTCATGCACGATTGCTTATCACCAGTGACGACTGTGTGGCGGTTGGTGCTGTCGAGCACCGAACCGACGAATTCCCTGCGCCGTGATTCACGGTGTTTCAATCGCGCGTTCCCGCTCTCGCTCACACTCGCGCACGGAACGATGGCGACCGACAATCACCGTCGCACTTTCTCCGCCAATCCTTTCGCGACGGTTGAAACTTGACATTTGTGCAATCCACGGATGGATGGATGGATGGCGATATAATTACACTCGCGCGAGCTGCACTTGCGTCGTCAACAGGCCGCGCTGTGGCACAGATTCAAGCGGATGCCTACTGCTCCCGTTTCATCTCTTTCACGCCGAAATATTCAACGGTGCCGAAGGACTCGCTCGGACTACTCCTTCACTCTGGGGTGACATTTGACAGCATTTTTTCCGTAGCTCCCCGAACGACACTCGACTGTGGGGTTGGAAGTTGTGGCCCAAAATGTCAAAGTAATCGATAGCGGCCGAAATATATTTTAGAAACGGTAGCAACCACTATTGGCGTGAAGCGGCACGGTGCGTTATGCTCCTGCGGAATCCCAATAACTGCAGTGACTTACTGCGCTGTAAAAACACACACATTCCTCACGGCAACTTCGCTGTGACTGCTCCGATCTCGACCGCAGCGCAAGAGATATAAAACCAAACAACCCTTTCGCACTGCTGATATATGAATCGACTCAGCTCGCGGGCTGGTACCTTTTGTGCACAATTAACACTACGGCAGAGGACAAAAACGAAACACTAAGAAGGCTACCGTCGGACGTAGTTCGCGAGGCTGTTTTTGCAGATCACACGATTCGTGTGCGTTGCCCTTTTGAATTGATTTCATTTCGATTTATGAACCACCAAACTAACCAACGCTTCCAGAGAGCCAAATAACAATAATAACAACCGTCTAGTGTTGGGAGTGGAGTTGGTGGTGGTGATACATTCCGTTCGTTTACGCGATTGCTAACACACCAGACAATTGTCAACCTTTCTCTTTCTAGATAGTCAATTGGATGTTTATAAACATCGAAGATGTACGTACGTAAATACCTTGGGCAGTACCTCTACTGCAGGCAAAAACAAACTGACAGCATTGAAATCCTGCTGTCGCCGATCTTGACAATTCAGCTGTTTTGATTATTTTACTTGTCACATATTCGGTCTACCAAGGCCAGTCGATTCTGCGGAGCTCGGACGGTGCAAATTATCCAAAAATGAGTCTATTTCTACGTTCCGTCGCTAGGACTGGTGCCACACAATGGTAATGGCTCTAAAAACGCGATGAATTGCTTTTTCAGGCTTTCGCTGCATAGTTCGCCGCTCGTTTCTTCCAGTTATTCATTCTGCTCCGTGCGGATGGTTGTGTAATCGTAATGTTTGCAACATCGCATCCTTTGCCTTCTCTCGATACAGGATGCGAGCATCGTTCTCGACGTCATCGGTTGTTTACAAGGATCCCAAGGCGCAGAAGGAAGCACCGATATTAGAGGCGAGCGTTATTCTTGCTGATGAGGAAGATAGGGCCCGAGATCATCTGCCAACAATCATGGTTCCAACTAAGGTAGTGCAATTACAGTTGTTTCTTTGCAACAAGTTTACGATCAATAATGGCATACATGTAATGCATTCAGGTTGACATCAGCCCCATCTCCGGTGTCCCGGAGGAGCACGTCAAGGAACGCCGTGTTCGTATATTTATGCCGGCTAAAAATTCAATGCAAAGCGGTACCGATAACATCCAACATTGGACCATCGAATTCGACAACCGGGAGCGCTGGGAGAACCCTCTAATGGGATGGGCATCGACGTAAGTATGCCGGATACACGATCTGGATATAATTGAATCAAATATTCTGGTTTCGCTTCCAGCGGAGATCCATTGTCCAACATGCGTGTGGATTTTTCCAACGCCGATGAAGCGATTTCTCACTGCGAGAAGAACGGATGGAGATGGTTCGTTGACAAGCCCGACATTAAGAAGCCGCAGCGCGTGAAGAACTACGGTGTTAACTTTTCGTGGAACAAACGTACTCGTGTTTCCACCAAGTAAGTTCATCCACCTATCCGATCCTGGAGTTCCAAAGTTCAAGTGTGTCTAGGCCGAAAAAAGAAGGAATAAAACGGAGCGGATTGCGAATAATTGCTATTACGCTGTTAGCTTGTTGTAAATAAGACACTAAAACAAATCTTTAAAATCGAGCTCTCAAGTCTTGCGCCTCCGCGTATTTCCTCCTGAAGTTATTCTGGAAATTATTTTGTGCAATGCGATTCCATGAATTGAATAGAGTATATATAGGTCAAGAACAACTGAAGATTCAACAACAAAATCAAATGCATGTTGCAATGCTTCACGTTTTTATTTAAATTCAACGCTACGTTAAGAATTCACTCGGCGCAACTTTTAGCTGGCCCTGTCCCGTTAACGTCCCTCCATGGAATCTCCAGTTCCTGCCGTTTTTTCGATAAAGGGCACTTTGAGCGATCAGCTTGATCAGCGGACGGAATTTACTGCACTTTCGTTGCTTAGAGATAAAATAAAATCAAATAGTCATTCAAAAATTAACATAGGAAAAAGCAATCCGACGGAAAGCCTAATAGTTTTTCCCGTAAGACGATGGCCCATCAATTTGCAGCTGCTCCAGCTGTAGCTGTCTCCGGATGGCACCGAGCTGAGTAAGCACCCGGCCTTTATTGTTCACCTTCGTCCTCTCCACCGCCGGAATCTAATGAGCGGAATGATAAAGAAAAACAGAATCAGTTCAAAGTAATGTACGGTGTGTATCTCTTCTGTCTGCTGAAGCCCCAAAATGGACTCCCCAAACGTTCCTACAGAATTTTCGCGTACCTCCCATTTTTTCTCTACCAACTTCAGCCCGTCGCTCTTGAGGTTGGCCGGACGATCACTGACGTACACTTTCGGCGGGGAAAGCGATGGCAGTAACAAGCCGGACTTTGTGTTTTTCGTCGCATGATGATGCTGTTGATGATGATGATGGTGATGATCATGCTCGTACTCGAGATGCTCGGATTGTGCATTATTCTTCCTACTGTCGCCACGCTTCATCCAAAGCGTGTTGTAGTGTCGTACGTACTTCGCAATCCGTTCGTCCAGCACATCGTCCCCGACGGTGGCGGAAGAGGTCTCGTCATCCTGTACTTCTCGTCTTCTGGCGTCATCCACATCGGATGGACTGGCCGGACGTGATGTGCCGCCCGTCGCCCGCAGTTTGTTATCCACAAATACCTCCCCATTGCGCACGTTCACCGACAGGACCGGTTCCGGGGTTTTCTTGCTCGGGTGAAACAACGAGTCCTTGTTGATGTTGAGCGAGAATGGCGGCTTGCGGTAGTTGTTACGCACGATCACCGGATTTAACACCGACAGGTGGTCGTTCTGGTGATCGTTATCGCTCTCGTGATACTGGATGTCGATTATTTTGTACGGATTAGAGGTGGGCGAACCGTCTTCGCCGTGATTCAACAACGCATGATCCTGGTCGCTAATGTCCCGCATCGATCGTCGTTGCTTCTGATGGTGATGGGAGTTTCGCTCCGCGTCCGTAGCTAGCTGGCACACAGCACACAGCAAAGACGAAACACCCGATTCATTCGTCCGTTTCATTGACCGATCACATCTCGTGCAGCGGCGGTCCTCTTTAACGTTCGATCGTTTACACCCACATTTGGCGCACTGTAGCCGCTTGCTCTGCACCTTTTGCTGCTGATAACCACCCCCTTTTACTCCTAAACTTCTCGATGTGGCTGGCGGTGGAAGAAACGATCGATCGATATCGCCCCGGCAGCTTTTGCAGTACTGATAGCGATGGTCGACTGCGATCGAGTTGAACGTCGTTTCACTGGAAGATTCATAATCCTGCTCGGAGGAAAGGGTGGACGAAGACGCTACGCCCCCTCCGCCGCCGGCGCCTACGAAGTGAGCATGTTTCTCCTGCTGGGCCGAATTGCTAAAGTACCGGTACGCCTTCGTTCGTTCGTCACCGGACGAAAAGGCGCCGGAGGCGTTTGTCGTCGTCGCCGCCTTTGTTGATGTCGGTACCGACGGTTTGAGCGCTCCGTTCTCGGAGAATGCCTTTCGCTGGCCGTCGTACGGGTTGAACAATTTGTGGTCGTTCTCAAGGTTAGCCAGCAACTGCAACCGGCGGATATGGTTCTGCTCGTTGGCAATGCGGATCTTTTCGCTGCGTATTCGCTCGTGTTCGAGCTGTTCCTCCAGTTGCATCGTTTTCAGCTGTTGCTCCAATCGGCTGGTAAATAAAGGAAAAGAGAAAATGATTGGCGTGTACAGCGTGTTACGCTCCGAATATATTCGCGTGACGCTTATTACTCCCTGTCATGCGAAGGTTATGGTGGAAAAGGAAAACTCTACGCTGTTTAAAAGCTAAATCATAGTAACGCCGTTTGCTCAGTTGATAAAGATATTCTGATGGAAAGAATGGCTGAAGAAAAGTCTCAACAGTAGTGATACTTCGTGAAATACATTTTCTTTTTAACAAATATTTACTTTTAGGGTTATCGTCCAAGTGTTTCGTGACAAACACTAATTGAAAGCATCTAAAAAGGTTCGAAATTCGTTAAATATTCCAGAAGCAAATTTGGCTGTTGTACCTCACCATAAAACTTGAGTGTTCAAAAGAAAAATAAAACCGGTATCTAAATCATCGTACCAAATTCATGTCTTCGTAAAAATTTAATTTTTCGACGTTTTCTTCGTCTGGTTTACCTCGTCAGCATTTCCTCTTCCAGTTTTTCCTTCTCACGCAAACGTTCGACCTCTTTCCGCTTCTCTTCGATCTGTTTGATGAGTTCCTTTTGATATTCCATTTTTCGGCGGCTTTCTTCCTGCGGTCGGAGCGATTAGGAAAGGAGAAGGCATCATTTATCAATACAGTCATGCAGTAATGTAACACAGTTGCAGTAAAAATCGAAAGTTTCAAACAACAATTTTGCAAAGCTGATTTGTTTCCTCCCTCCCAAAGTACACCCGATACCTACTTCGGCCAACATCCTATTCCTGCGATCGATAGTGTCTGTGTTAAGAATGGTAGGCAGATCAGTATGGGCTAAATCTTGTATCAACTGTTCACGCGGGCTACCTTTGCGGAAGTTTGAATTCGCTTCCGCCACCAGTGACTTCCCGAAGCGAACCTGCGGCTGTACGCCGGTGGTTCCTGTGCCGCCCGCCACTCCTCCGACCACCATCGGTGGAGGGCTGGTTGTGCCGGTCCCCTTCTCATTCGAAACCTTTCCCGCCGGTTTGCCGGTACCGTACTTTTGCATGTACTGTTGATGCTTTGTCGTCACCTCGGGAATCTGGTTTGGAGGGACAACGAAAATATGTTAGTGGAGAGTTCGAGGAAACTGTTGGCCCGTGCTTGGAGGGTGAATCTAAGAAGTGCCGCATCAATCTGTGGTGAACAATTCCGGACTGCATTTCAAGCTTTTGTTGATTGCCTACTCATTTCTACTTGTTGTGCAAACAAACCGTTATTTAACTCAAAATAGATTTTTCATGCACCTGCTAGTAACAGTGCAGTGCAACAAATTTGTTTAGAGGAAAACTACGGCAATTCATAATTTGCTTCCGATTGGTCTGCTATTTTTGTCAATATTATTCCAAGAAACGGCGATAGTTTACCACGTTAGCAATGAAATTTACATTTTTCAGATACTCTTGGTATTCCTGCTGGCGGGTGCGAGACAGGACGGTTTTTTCTTCCTTTTGCTTTTTGTTGAAACTTGGAAAGTACGAGAAGAACGTATCCGAGACCCACTGTTCCATTTCATCCTGGAACGAGAGAATAGAGAAATAGACAAATTAGGTGAGAAACTTAACTGCTAAAAGAGTCGGCCGACAAAGGTACAGAACAGAGCAGGGATGAATATCATAACACCGTCCCTTCGAAGGGGATACAGAAATACGGTCACACAATAAGAAAGCACGGGCAACCACCACACACGCAGTATTCATTGTTGCGGACAGGCGGTAAGGTGCTGAAAATAGGTCGCATTTATCGTCAAAAGTCACCCACCGGCAGGGCGGCCACAAGTCTCCCCACGAGCGTAATCAGATATTTATAGATGAATGTAAGGTATTATCATTTGCATAACCATTTGCCCATTCTGCGCTGCCTGCACTTGCGTTCCGTGAGCAGTGAGCATTGATTCCATCCGGAGACTTCGTGTCCATTCGATCAATATCAGCTGGCAGGGACTGGCGTACGCTTCCTAGCCTCTTCGTTGACGCCACCGGCCTGGACACGCACCGACCTGACATACTATAGTAATAACATTTATAATGCTGTTGATGCAATCCCCAATGGTACAAATTAATGTTTTCTACCAACGAAATGATGCATCTTCTAATGAAAGTTGTTAAAAATCAATGGTTTCGGTATATCATTTTTGACATTCCTGACATAACCAGTATTTCTGATCTAGTTGAAACGATATATTCTATTTGTTATTATGTGTACCTGCACATATTTGGTGCTCCTTTTTAAGGATAGAACTCAGGACCAATACTTCAACTTTCACATTCTGCATCAGTAAAAGGATCGACAACAACCAAACACTATTGCGGCCCGGCAATAAAAAAAAGTCATTGCAACAAAGTTTTCATTTCTACCCACGCAGTTGTTTTCATGCAGCAACATTGAAGCGTCTACCAACGGACTGCCGTGTATGTTTATGCTGCTTCAGCACTTTATCCTGTGTTCCAGTTCCTAACATTGTTGGTTTGCCGTTCATACGGAACTTTCAGTACATTGCATTGTAATTGCACGTTCAACAGTATAGGACACTCACCCAACATTCCTCTCTATCAAGCAATGAATATTGCCACCTTTATAGCACGGCGGTAATAGATCTAAAGCAAAAGAGAAGATAAGTGACAGAAGAGCCTCTATTAAACCTGGAGACCCTGGAGAAGGAGCATGGAAACAGAAAATTGCAGCCAATGCGACAGAATTCACAGCTCAAAAAACTTGCTGCAATGAACATGATAATGGAATTGTAAAAGTCATATCATCACCAGCCCGGAGGAGTCAACGTTATAATTTCAACTTTCAAAGTTTAACCACCTTTTCAACTTTGCGCCAGGATGAACCTTCTTCTTTCTGGGTCGAAAAAGAAAAGTCATTGCTGGAATGTTTTATTTCCGCCGAACAAACTTTCAACGTGAAGGCAGGTTTTTCTATTTGTGTGTGAAATTAAAGTTACCGAGCACGCGGCATGTGCAAGTTGTTGTTGACCGGGTTCGTGACTGGTGCTGTTGAAAAATGTAATATCATCATCACTATTTTCAGCTTCCCGTTTTCAGCATACCCCTGCTGCCCTCTACGAACGAAGGAACCGGTAATAATCGAAAAGGTAATACGGAATAGAATTACTTCACAGAGGGCCTTCTGTAAGGTGTCTTATGATGTTTCATTCCTAGGCGTATTATATATAGGAGTTTTCCTGGCCAGGAAAATCGAAGGGTTTGAAAATGTACCCCATATAACCTCTTTTCACCAAATAGCGACAACGTCCCGCGAAACCTTGACCATTTCGTTGCGGAAAATACACCCGTTACGGTGGCCGTGAAATATCACACCCTCACATGCTGAATAATGGTCAGGAAAGACTGCATGATATTAGGCTTCAGCGTTCGCGTCTTGTTAGAGTTATTTCATATACGAGAGAAAAAAATCGAAAGTGCTCCTAAAAAAATAAAGTGATGGATGACGTGTGCCATTCCCATGTTTGAAATTTTCACACGGCCACATAAGATACACATTGACCTTCGGCGACCCCATGCGATATAACAAAAATGTTAATGTTTACGAAGCAGTCTTGTAATAATTCTAAAACGATTATAATCACGGTGTTGATGACCTTCTGCGGAACAAGAGCGGTAAACTTTTTCCATGGCTCTGTCTGATTTTGGCCTTCTGCAGGTTATTGTCCTAATTTGCATCCATCAAACAGCAACGAACATTAGATATAGTACATTAGACAACTTGTACTCAATTTAGCCTAAACATAAAAGGCGAAGAGATGCCTTGTGCAATGTAATGAGACACTTTTCTATTACGCTCCAGAACAACCTGGCACAACTTTAATTTTTAAGGATGGTAGAAGAGTAAATTGAAGAAACAAATACACGAAAGCAGAAGGTATCCTGTCTCAATCAAGCACATGGTACAATAAGAAGATATCCATTTACTACACCGTCTTCACATTCATACATCGGTTGACTGGGTACAAAATGCTTACCAGACCTAGAATAAGGACGCTTACTAATGGGCCCGAAATTAAAAATGTAAAATAAATTATTTCCACTTCAACTTTTATTCCTGTATGGTCGAGTGACGATTCGACACGGCAAGGAGAGCGAGAAAACTTTTATCGCCTACCATCACATTTCAATAACTAGCCGCGAAGAAAGTGGTACTTGAAAGTTAACAAGTTGGGAGAGAAAACATGATTGGTGTTGAAGAGGGCATTTAAAAGTCTGCCTGGCATCTTATCGTCTGCCTGGGAAAAGCGGGGAAAACCGAACCATGGTCTAAAAGAGTCTATTCCTGTTTAGCCCCATTTTGACTTTGTCTTGAAATTCTGGTTCCATTTCGATTAGCAAGTGATCCTACTGCTGCCGTACCATTGAGAACCCGTTTCTTCATCGTCCACATTGCCCAGTTATTATGCATTATTGACGATGGTATTTCAACAAACCCAGGTGTAAACAGACGGTTCGATAGTGAGCAGACATTAGACGGTAAGACCCAGTGCTTTGTTTCATTTCTAGTGAATTCTTTTTCCTAAGCCCGCGCCCACATGTCCGTTTGTTGACGATGTATTTAGGACAATTTTGGAATTAATTTCCGATTTCGGTAACCCATCGGGCCCGGCAGATGGATGTTGGCCCAAAAATTCCCCTCGAGAGGGTGATAAAACGAAGTGGAGCCAAGCCGATGCAGCCGGGTCAGGACTGTCAACGACTATGCATCGCGGTCAACTTACCTCAACACGGAACTGAACGCTTCCAAGATAGCGATCATTCTAACCCCTAACTCTCATACTCAAACCCACAGATATTCAAAGTTATTAGGCCATGGCAGGGGGAAATCTACGCATAACTGATCTTATTCCATCCCATTTCGAGGGAAAGTGTGTTCATTTACGATTTGATCGTCCCCATCAATCGCAGGCCTACCCGATGCTTTTGGGGGTTAGTGGGGCAATGTTAAAGGAACGTCGGATTTCTTCGCAACATTCAGGTCCCTTCTACGGGCGCAACAGTTTTCCAACGAATGGAAGATAAATTATGTGACTAATGGAGAATAGACGGACATACCACGTGAAAGTGGATGCAAAAGGCAACGGGTGAATATGCTGGTGACGAAATGGTACTCATTAATTATACGAGGATTTCCAGGCATGATACCATGAAGTAGTAGTTTGAGGGTAACTCCCATGTAGATCGATACGAACTATAAGAAAACGATTGAAGGTATTCAATACGAACCATTTGCATTTCATTTTAGAAATATATTTATGGGAGTTTTGCCACTTTTAATTGATCTTTTAATTGCGTCGCAAATCGCCTGAGTTGATATCTAACCGGTTAAAATGTGTCGATCAATCTATCTATATTCCACGCAAACAATCCCACTATACTTACAGTCCCGGAAAAGGTTAGATGACATCCGAATGATCATTTGACGATCTGTAGCCGGTGGCAAAACACTAGCCGTTTCTTCACAACATTCCAAATGCCCGTAATATCCTCATGTAGAACTGTTCGAACTGTTCGTCACAAAGAAAACCTTTTGAAAATCACACACAATTCCGTGCGAGCATAGACGTAGAAGAGATGGATAAACCGTTTGTTACTGGAAGACTGAAAACAGCACCGGGTAAGGAACAGAGCGCTCGCGTCTCGGCTTCGTGTCCTGCCAAGTGGTTGCCTCAGAAGGCACTGGCCGGTTGCGCCTTTCACAACCAAAACCGAACCTACTCGGGTTTTCCTTAAACACGCGAAGGAAATGATCCTGACCCCGTCAAACAAGAACCAGTGGCTCCAGTGCGCCGAATCCATTGCCGTGTCGGGTTCGTGCGTTCGTGCCATGCCAGACGAAAAAAAAAAAGAATCCTATTGCTATGTAACTCACCTGTTGCGGCAATGCTGGTTTCGCATGTTGTGATGATGTAGTCCTTGATGGTTCGTCGATGAACGGCGACGATAATCTATCCCCATCATGCGGCTCGTCAATATTTGCCAAATCGATAGACTTCCGAACCGAAGTTGATGATTCAGGTTCGCAGGTTGTTTTCTCTGATGAGCTGTTGATCACTTTAGTCGTGCTGATTTTCCTACTTATCAGCGAATTAACCTTCTCCTTCGAAAGTTTGTCGCTGGATGCAAAATTATCACTCGCCCCCTCTGGAGGCCCGTCAATTGGAGCTTCTGTTTGTGGATCACTTCGGTGTTTGCTCACATTGTCCGAAGAAATTGATTCAATTCGTTCTTTATCATTCTGCAGGAGCCGTTTCTGTTTAGCTATAAAAGCCTCCAGTTCTTCCGCGTACGCGGTGAACGACATGTTGAACTAAAAACCTGGTAATGAAACGAATGGTTAAACGCTCCAGTAGAGCGATTCGATGGAAGCGCTTAAAATCGGCCGTTTGCAGTTTGTATCATTCGTTGATGTGATGACATTTGTAGGAGGCGCTGAGTTACCTGTATGCTGTCAGTTCTTGAATGCTGTGAGTATGATAATGATCTTGTAACGCTACAACCATCGCGTGGATGACACACAATCGTACTTGTATTTAATTCTTACTGTTACCACTTTACATTAGATTTACTAAAAGTAGGCTGTATTTGGTTTCGAAACACCCTATTCGAATCTATGTGCTTGATATGTACATTCGGCTTGACCAGCAGCAATTGATTTCTGATACGAACATTCCCTTTTCCACTACTGCGCCGGCAAAGTTTGTTCATCGAAGTTTTGCAAAAACAAGACAAAATCAAATGTCTCATCGAAAAATAGCAAACCTCAATCAATGTTATAATGCTGAAGCCAAAGAACAACTCCAAGATGCCGCCAGTAGACACTGAAATGAAACAAACTGCTTGAAAAATTCCAACTGCAGCCGCCAATTGTGCATTCTCTCACCCAAAGCATCGATAAATGCATAAATTATTCTTCGACTGTAACGGATTTTCGGTATTCGGATGCTCCATTTTATGACGGGATCGTTGAACCAGAATGTTGATTCGTACTGTTGCAGCGTGAAGGAGATGTCGTCACAGTTTTTCATGCAATTGCAGGCACCGAAGATTTCTCGCAGTTCGTCGGCCGTTAGAAAAGAAATGTAACTTTGATAAAGTTCAATGCAAGTAAGCTGTGTTAATTTACAGTATTTTGAATAATCTGGAAGGTACAATAGAAATGGATGCTACAGAACTATACTTTAAATTAAGGATGCCGTCATCGATTACGTTTTACCTGATATGTGGTAGAAGTATGGAATACAGTCACAGTGTTTAAGAAACAGATAAAATTTGCACTCCAACAAACACAAACCGTATGAGTAATATTCCGGGAAGAATCTGAGATTGGATTCGTGCGGAAATCGGCACTTGCGCTGCCTAAAGCTCAAGGATTTAAGCGCCGGATCCGATGTTACCGCAAGCGCGTTGAATTCCATTTTTGTGAACGTAAAGAAACCACGCTCAAGTATGATCGATTTCCGGATTGTTGGAGTTTCGTAAGGACTATGGAAGTAAATCTATCGCTAGACGTTATTTTATGGTAAATTGAATTATTAGAAAACATAACTCACATTTGCATTGGATGTACAATTAGATATCGTCGCTGTTGCTTCGCCGTCAAACACACTCACTTCGTATAGCTTTTTCTCGCTTTCGTATTTATCAATGCTTAAATACCTTGAAATTTCCGAATTGAATGTATAGCAGATCCCCATTTCCGTTAGTGACCGCATCAGGGTTCCCTGAAGACCTCCTTCCACGGTGATTATAGCATTGGGACGATCAGTAATTTCATTTAATAGTTCCCTTAAATTGACACCTTCAAACTCGTCGAACTCAGCCAAAAGGCCCACGTTTTCGATGTTGCTTTCCAGGAGGGTATCTAGGAATTCTCCATATCTGGGGGCGAGCTCGGGGTCCATCTTTGCAATCAGCGCGTCTCGTGCTCGTTCGTTCAATCGTTTCTGGAAACATACGGTCAAACTGGGGAACGTCGTATTCCAGAGGTGATAGTCGCGATCCAGCGCTATCACCGTCGGATTAGTCCAGTACCGTATCCAGAAGATGCCCACGGTATAGCCTCCGGTGGTTATTGCCAGAGTGATAAAACCCAACCATAGGACCCTACAGGAAACATATTGATATTGCTAACATTTTTCGGACCAATCCATACTCACTTCTCCAAATAGGTGCTTCGCTCATGCATGAGATGGAATACTCCATGCAGGCTAGTCTTGGACAGGACACTTTGGATGGCTTTGGTAATTGAGAAACGATACTCCATGGCTGCGGTTGTAGGACAATGCCGACGATCGACGTAGCGTCGACCCATTTATACTTCTAGCTCATTGTCAACGAGTAGAATTAATTATGTATGGAAATAACTCTGGCCTTTTGTTCGAAACTGAAAAGCGTGATTCACAAAAATTTGGGAACATAATAGACGAAATCAGATAAAACATCATCAATCATCGGCTGTCACAAGAAAATGTTGGCACTTTCGATGCATTTGGTATTGGGTGTAAAATTGAAGTAAAATTTGTGATAAGAAATACGGATTTCCAAAAACAGCACATAACTTTTCCAAGAACCACACGTTTCCACCTCAAACACATTTCCGGGAGCTCATTCGCTTTTTGCACGACAGCAATTGCGGTATACGCAGTCCGAGTGCCGTTGTTTACAAATTGGTTTTGCTGGTGTGCGTGCTTGAGCTGCCATCGACCAGCTGTCATTTTTTCATCACTTCCATCTCGCTTACTCCTCTCGGTGAGGCTGAAAAAACAAGTGGCACTGGCATTTCCAGTTCGCTTGTTGTTTTGGTTTCATTCATCGTGGGCCTTCCGTCGTAAGTGGCACGGTGCGCCACTAAGCGATCGTTCAATCTACGTTTTTCTGTCCGCCACAAAAATCAGACGTCTTATCAAGCCCAACACATCACCATCCTAGTGCCGCCCTGGCTAAATATAGGCCTATACTGGTTACCAGCACCTTCCTGGGCCAACCCCATTTGTTCCCATTTGCGAACATTTTACAACTTCATCCTCAGCCAAGTGTTGGAAGTGGAAAGGCACTAAAAGCACGAAAACAAACTAGTTGACATAAAGTGTAGTGAAAGTAATCCGTCCGCGTAAATGTGAAGAAGATTGTTAATCTTCTTTAACACCCTTGCAACAAAACCACAGCTTTATCAGTGCAGGAATTACGATGCGATAAAGTAAACTTGTTCGATTACTTAACTTCATGTGCGTAAAGGAATTGTTGTTGAGTCAGTGTGATTGGCTGGGGAAAACAGTTGGCGGCTCTCCGATAATTATTCGCTATTCGTCCAACGCACCTGATCTACGCGGCCAGCAGTTCGGGGCAAACGACGACGGCACCAGGCTGTAAGTACTATTAGTAAACCAAGGTGAGCTGCCTGTTCCATAACAGCACCGTGGATGCACACGACCAAAATCACTCTCCCTTTTACCGCCCGACGATTGAATCGGTTAATCGAAGCATGTTCGTTGGAATACATTTGTATAGCTAATACCGTAGCTTCCAAGCCCTTGTACCCTCGGGTGGAAGCCGAAACGCAATCGACAGTAATCAGGGAAGGAGACATCAAACAATTATTTGCTCCCATCAAGCACATGCAGATTGATGCGTGAATTCGACCAACATTGAAATCATTGCCGTGAAATTTCCTGCGGTGAACTTTAAACTCTGTACGCTCCGCGCCAGACGACGTGTGTTTGTGGCACTTGTTTGTATCGCACTCTTCATCGCGCTTCGATTATTGATAAAAGTTATCATTGATTCGATGTGGCCCCAAATACTATCAGCATTGATAAGAAACTTGCCTTGCATGCAATCGCTCACAGTATGGTGGCTTTTAGGAAAGCATGAGCAAACAATTTCAAATAATGACGCGCGTCGGAATCTTCGCCATCGGACGAGCCCGAGCCCGTTTCGAGTCGTGTCCATCATTGTCGCCGCTAGTATGTACGGTGTTATGTCAGTGATTAGGCAGCCTGCTTTACTACTTCAATCAGACCCCCGGGTCGACGAACGATGATGATGCAAAAGTACGATAAAAAGTGGAAAGAGTCGTAAGGGAAAGCTTCTTAATCGTACCCGTGCTTTGCGCGCTTGTCTTTGCATGCTCGCTTGCCTGATGTAACGTTTTTGAAGTCTCCCCCAGTGCGTTTCATTATTCGTACCTAGCCTGAAACAGAACCTTTAATAGCGTTGTTAATCGTTTCAGGTGACGGTTACGTTGCTTTCTTCGGAGAACCGGATTGCTAAGTTGTAGCTTTAAAACGAATACCGAACGATACACGGCGCAAGATGCAGGTTCTAAGCAAGATGAGCCCGGTGCCGGTCACCTGTTTGGAATATGTGCACCCCTGGACGCAATCGTGCACAGTGGCGACGGCCGAGCTTATGCTGGTTGGCATGCAGTACTGTCTGAGGATTTATGCTGCTGTTTATGCGGTAAGAAATGATGTCCATTGTTTATACAGTTTGCTAAACATTTCTCATAGTTTTGTAAGTGTAGTGAATTTCATAACAGAAAATAATTAACCTTTCTCCACCTACTGTCCAGTTCTCTCTACTGATGCGTGGCCGTATACCGACACTGGCAGAGCTGGTGAAAACGATCCGAGGATGGCTACAGTCCACAGCCTTTCTCACGACCAACGCCTTTAGCTACTCGATGTTCCTGTGCTTCCTTCGGCGCGTGTTTGGCTCTTTCAACTTTTACACCGCCTCCTACGTGCCAGCCTTTATGGCGGCACTAGTTTCGATCATGGTCGAACGATCGTCCCGGCGCGCCCTGTTGGCACTCTACGTGTCGAACGTGGCTACCGAAACCATGTGGAACATTCTGCAATCTCGCGGCCTAGTCCGATCGCTGCCTCACGGCGAGATTATCATTTTTGGATTGTCTACCTCCATGCTGATATACTGCTTCCGGCGCAACCGACAGAAGGACTACCGTGATTCCATGTTCGACGTGATCCGGTTTGCGATAGGTGACGGTGAAGTGATGAAGGTCGAACCGCTTCCGACACCAGCGGTCGAGGATGTTGCTCCTGCCCCGAAGGACGAAGAAACCCACCGACCGAGCCAGTCTCGGTCGAGTGGCCGAAAGGTTCCGTATCCGTTCGTTCAGTCGATCCTGCGAGCCTACCTACAGCTCACCGGCCGATTGAAGGCTCTTGGGAAGCACAAACTTTGCCGGCACCGGCAAGGTTGCATATACGATACGCTCTCTAGCGGTGCGCGAATGTTTTCGATGGGCCTTGGCATACAGGTCGTGATGAAAGTAGTGTTGCAGCTGCGCAAATTCATTAGCCGTCCAGAGCTGATACGGAAAACGTTCCTGAATCATGAAATCGCTCGATTGGGTCTTTTCTTGGGAGGATTTACCTCTATTTACAAGGTAAATATGCTTGAAGGATTTGGCCATTGGAAAAAGTTTTTTTATTTTGCATCACTTTATATCCTAATTACCATCCACAGATGTCTTCCTGCCTGCTGCGTCATCTTACCGACAGTGATAGTCCAATGTTTGCCTTCCCTAGTGGGCTTCTAGCTAGTGTTGCTTTCGCCTTTTATGCTGACAACACGATTGCCTTGTACATAATGTGGAAAGCGTTGCAGGTAAGATCATGTTGCGCAAAATTGAATCGCATCAAACCGTACTAATGCCCCGTTCTGTCACAATTAGATAATGTATAACTGGGGTATCGAAAAGGGATACGTTCCACGGGTTCCCGGCTTCACCGTCATGCTGTACGCAACCAGTACCGCACTGTTGTTTCATGCCGCCACAATGGAACCGGAGAACCTGCGGCCAAGCTATTGGAAGTTTTTGTATTCCATCTCTGGAGGAAGGTGAGCAAACTAATCTCATTCGTCATTTCTTTCCAGCTCAATCCTGCTATTGGCTTTTTGTTTCATATACAATGTTTCTCCTCTTCTTGTCCCAAGAATTTGCATCATGGATCGCAAGGGTTTCGATGTTTACGGCCTAAACACTACCGGACAGATAAGCAAGATGATACAGCAGTGCAAAACGGTACCAATACTGCAGGGAAAACTGAGTTGAGATGGCACCATACGCGAAACCTTCCTCTTTCGTCAAAGGAATGGTTTTTGAGGGATTTCACGAATCGTGTATAGGCGATAGGCTTTTGGGTAGGAAACGGTCTAAATATCAAAGATTAGAAATCAATTATGCGATGCGATATCGCAGAACGACAACCGTGCTTAGGCAATGGCAACAGTATGTAGAATGCGTAGCATTCCAAACTTTGCCGAAAAACGTTCTATTAAAACTAGCGCACTTAAGAAATGCGGGTATCGTAGCGTGCGAATGTTATTTCATTCGTTTGTTAAATGGGTTTATTGTTTGTTGAAAGTAGTTTCACAACTTGTGTTTAAATTTGTCTCTTCATTGCAGTCGAATTGTTAATTTTTCAAGTATAATATATTTGCCGATAGGTTTACGAATTGTGTAGTGCAATTTTTAATTACTTAGGTGTATGTTCACGTTCAGCAACTGGTACACACAATTTTGCTACATTTTTGTTCGCGGGAATAGGTATTTCATATCGAATAAATGAAGCATAAACTACTAAACCGGTTAATGCTGTTTTTTTAATCGGAAAACTTACTGTACCCTTATTATGTAGCAAAGGTGCTTTCTCCTTCATCAGCTGTCACAATTGCCGTGACTACTACGAATGGCATTCGTTTCCTCATTTTCCAGCGAAACGAAGTCCTCATTCTGCCAATCTGCAGTAAAGCTTTAACCGGAAGCGAAAGCTGCCGGAAAGCTCACCGCACGCAAGGAAGAACACAGTTAACCGGGCCGAGGCGCTATGCATCGACACATCCGGTCGTCCCACTCTAACCTACGTCATCATCGATCGGCGCACACGGCGGGGGGAAACCCGTCCGGGCCGGCCGTGTTCGGTATGGGAGCTGTTGCTGGTTGCTGCTGCTGCTGGCGCCTGCCGTGGCGCTAAAAGCTTTCGCTCGCGTTCGGGCGCAGACCCAACAGTTACGTCAACTAACCGAACCCGAACCCAGGACCCGAGCGCTCCTGCGGGCATCCGGACTCGGGTACCGGCGGTCGGTCCGCTCAGTCAGTAGCCGGAGAGATTTCATGCGGGTTGGTAGACGTTGCCGCTGTGCATCCTGCAGGAAGAGCCACAGCTCCAGTAGCTAGGCAGACAGAGCGCTGTGGAGAGCTGCGGGAAGGCAGAAAAAAATCATTTCAACACCAGAACCACCTGCTCCGGGTTGGCCTCTCCCCTTCGCCCTTCCAACCGCCTTCAGCTACCAGCGACACCAGTGGTGCAGAAGTAGAATCAGTCGCAGGCATTCGCTAAGTGTCAACGGAAACACGCTCCACGAGCCAGGCACAAATAGTGTGGGGTAGTGAATAATAAAAAAATTGTCTCCTCCCCACCCCCTGCTTCGTCCTGGTTACTTATGTTGCTGAAAATGTATACATGATCGCATGTGTGTGTGTGTGTCCGTGGAACTGTGTGTGAACGTACGTACGAATGAGTGAAGAATACACTCGACTCCATGGGGTGTCCAATTTGCCGTTGGTAGAGGTCCTGATGCGGTAACCACCGTGTCCGGTCGTAGGATGGTCGAGGGCGGAAGGACGAAGGCTTGTGCTTAGTGGAGCGTGCTGCCTATGTTTGTGTGTACCGAGGAATATGAAAGGTGCTTTTTTTAATCGCCTCTTCCCCCCCCCTCGGGTCCTATCAGTCTCCCGACCACCCGGCCCACCGATCTGGCTCCAGTGAATGATGACTATGGCGCTGGAAAATGGCGGCGGACTGCTCCACTGTGGTCGGAGTGATGCGGAATCCTGGGAGAATTATTCCGTGACTAGTTCGTGACTTGCCAGTTCTACACTGCCGCGCCACCGCGCGCCCATAACCCATAGCGCGCTGCGTTCGGTTGGGCCGCGAATGGGCGAAAGAAATAGGGAAGAAGAAACGAACGACGAGAGAGCCGTGTGACCAGCAGCATCGACCGGGTCCTTGTTTTGCCTAGAACGACCAACAACGACGAACGGCGCGAAACACCGCAGGATCTTACTGCCGCCGCCGTTCGGTGGGTTCTGATTGGCAAATTTGTGTACTGGCCGCGTACGGTGCCATCGTTGGTTCGATTGCGTGCGTTGGCAGCTTTTGCCTCGTGAATATATCGCTGTGGCACACGATTTCGCGCTATCGCACCACACCGCTGGACGGACTAGCGTGCGCACAGGTAACCCACCCGTCATTGTGGTGACCGTTAGTAAAAACGCGGATGATGGATACGGCATTACTTACTTTTGGCTTTACCCGAGCCGGACGGACCTGGTCGGTTTGGTTGTCCCTGCAAGAATCTTTGTCTGACTTTACTGGTTCAGATAATGCTCCTCTCCCCCTTCGTGTGCTAGAAACAGTGGATGTTTTTTGTTCCATCATAAAGGACACAAAAAAGCGCACATTTCGTGCTTGACCTTGTGCTTAAGCTCTGAATGCTTCTACTTGCTTCCCACAACGAGCCCGTCTCCGTCGAACATCATGTTTGACGCCCTGCATATCCTGCAGAAGGGTTGCGCTGAACAAAGCGAAGCGTCTCACGGTGTTCGGTGGCGTGAAAATTTACTCCGACCACCTCCTGTCCCTCCGCCACCCTGCCACCCTAAGGCGGTTCCAAAGGTGCGCCCACTGAGGGAGAGATGGAAACGAAGGAACGATGTTGCGTAGGATGTTGCCGAAGGTGTCGGGAATCGTCCCTAGACACGCATCCTGCACGCAGGACGAAGTGATGGCCCGTTCCCGCCAGAGACACAACACTGCGCCAGAAGAGGTGTGAAGAATTTTGATTTTCCGCCTCCCGAAGGGTACGTTCGGTGGCGGAAATAAGGGGTGCTCTATTCCCCATCAAAGTGGAAGCACACCAAGCAGGTCGGTCGTGTTTGTTTGCCAGATCCGGTTCCTTTTGTTGACCTTTTTTCGCTCATTACTTCCGCGCTGTGGGGCACATCTTCGGGCAGCTGCCGTTTAGCTGTATATCCCCATAGTGTTGACCTATCGCTCTGCGCACAGGGTGAGTGGATAGCGACACGTGGGCCAGCTCATTTTCATATCCTCCCGGGACCGAACATCCCGTGTTGCAACTTGAACTGGGGTTGGTGTTGCTGCTGGCGGAGTGAAAGGACAACGGACGAACGATGACACTGTGGTTTGCGAACGACCACAAACGGAGCAACGGAGGTGATGAAATGATGCGACCTTGCGATGGCGCCGACGTTGGTCCATGTTGTCCCTCCGTGCGGAAGTCCTCATTTCTCGGTTGTGTGTGTGCCCACTTCGCAGGGGACTAAATATCGACGATTGACCTCGGCTCGAACGATAATGGATAATCAACGTGGTACGTGTGGAATGGATCGAATGCATCAAGAAAGAATATGGATTGGCTCGTCGGTTTGTTCTTTCTGTTCGTCCTTCGGCCATGGCGGAGTGTCCGCAGCTAATAACGCATGTGCTGCTTACCTTCACCACGTGGCTGCACCTTCGTCCCTCGACTACCTGCGGTGCCGGGTCGATTCACTTTCCATGCATAGAAGGAGTATTGCAATTGCTCGCCTGAGTGCCGCCGTGCGTTCAGACCAGGCATCCCGCAGCTCGTTGGTGATTACGTCGTAAACGTCGTTCAGGTGAACCACAAGCAAACACACCGCCATCAATGGTACAGGAGCAGGCTGTGGTAGAAATTGACTGCTGGATACTAAACTGCTACACACTAACGCGCGTTCCACTCAGCGGTTGCGTTCAGTGGTTTGCGGCTGTGGGCGCTGCGATAGGGATTGTGGTTTGCTTGTGCCTTGATCGATCCTGCGGGATCGAGCGTTCGCCATCCCGTCTGTAGTGTGTAGAATACTACCACTGCTACCACCACCACTGTTACTATCTGTCGTTTTCCCCGCAGCATCATCATCTCCGTTCGGAAGGACCGTGATGGAATTGTGAACAGTAGTGGAACAGCGATTTCCGACGCTGAAAAGAAAAGCAATAAGTGGTCGCCGCAGAGGCAGCGAGAGTGCGCCGCGAGGGAAGGGGCGGAAGAGGAGTGATTTTTCAATTAGGCAACCCGTTACGTAGCGAACCCGTAACGCGCGGATCCGCGTGCCGTGAGTGCGGTGAGACAAAGTGAACACCGCGCTACCCACTCTCATCGCATCTCACCGATCCGTACGCATCCGTGGTTCGAGGGGAGCGTTCCTGTTGTTGAGGATTCGAAGAAAGCCGGTGAGTTTTCCGGCAGCCCGAGGATAGCAGCCGCATTATGGAAATCCATCACCTGCGTGGCTAACATTCCGATCGATTAATCTCGTGCCTCGTCCGGGCGACGTCTAGTAGTCGGCGATTGTTGCCTGAGCTCGCCAAATGCCGCTGCTCACTTCTCACCGTTCGTGAGGGCGCGCCACGGTCGGTCGCGAAGAGGTCGCGCTGAGCTTTTTTTCGCAGAACCGACATCATCTCTCCGGGTGGAAGCCGCTCGGGATTAAGGCGAATCATCTTCCGATCAGAGGTCTTGCGAAAAGAAGATTTAACTTAAACTACCCGTGAGAAGAGTGAGTGCGTGTCTGTGTGTGCGTGTGTGTGTGTGCGCGGAGCCGTGGGTCTCGGCCTGTCGACAAAAGCCAGGCTGCCCACTTATTAGGGTCCGTGTTGGTGGTTTGTGCGGATTGACGCCAAATTGTTCCACGCAGCCTGGGCCTAGTGGGGCGTCAGAAGCCGTGAAGCAGAAGGATGAAGATGGCCGCCACCGTCCTAGATCGTCCTGGCACACGGGTTGACATGAGGCAGAACGAACGTTAGCACTACTATGTTGCCTCCTGTTTGCCGCTGCTGGTCCCGCTGTGTACCACCGCTACTCTGTGTAAACTACCGCGCGTGATGAGGGTAAGTACGGTTGATGCATAATTACAGATAAAACTAGACCACCCCGTCCCAATTCTGCCGTTGTGGTGGTCACGGCTTGCCTGAGGGAGACCTCCGGCGTGGGCGCGGGTATGTCGCCGTGTGATATTAATGATCCCTTTTCCCCCGAAACCCCCTTATACATGGGCGGCAGGACTCGCTGGTAGGACTCGTCCGGATGCAAGCCATCATACACTTTGTCACACAACGATTGTGTTCGCCTATGCGATTATCTGTTGCTGTGGTCGCAGCCGTTGTTGGGCTCTCGGTCTGTAATTGTTGCCGCAGAGTTGCGAACGGGGTCAGCCGTTTTTTTTTGTGTTCCTTTAGAGATAAGCTGTTGGGCAGCATTAAGCTGATGAAATGGTGACGTTTGCCGTGTGGGCCGCCATTGTTGCCCCATTGTTGTTGATTTCGGTCGACAAATAGTCGTGTTCGTGCGATGGTCGAAAATTGCCTGTAACGATGATGGTTGGCTGCTGGTGTTCTGTCATCGCTCGTAACCCTTACATAGACAGTCGCTTTATCACAAAAAATTGTACTGAAACTTTTCAACTAACAGTGTGTTGTTTCACCAATCAGCAAGATCCTTTCACTTCAATGTTGATTCATTCTCAAATCGTTAGGAGAATGGTACGGCTACAAGCTTTGTTTATTTAAGAAAATTCCCCCTGCCAGCCACGTTGCACCATTAGGGCCAATCCTTCTGAATTCCGTATCCTTCGAAACAGTTGTACACAACGCGAACGGAGAGAGAACGGCCAACGAGCCGGGCAAAGTGATTTCGAAAGTTCGTTTGTATCTGCGATTGCAGCAACTTCTCCGGGCTGCCTGTTGCTTTGTGTTCACTGGTATGTGGATAATCACTATTTACAAAAGTCTCTGCCTAGCTACCCAGTGGGAGCTTCAGTGGGTAATGCTTCAACTCCCCATGGTCCTCCTTCATCGGTTGCAGACACTACCTTTCTACCGAGATCCTGCCGAGTAATGGACCCCCTGCTGCAAACAAAGTTTCGGATAACCGCATCGCTGGGGAACGGGGAGGCTGTCGGCATGCCGGGGATCCGTGGCTTGAGATAGAAGGGATCTCCAACTCATACCCCCTTCTTTGTACTGCCCCAGAGACCTACCCGTTATGGTTAATTAAACTCCGTAAACATGCATAATAAAAAGTAACGGGGATGAGTTGGTTGGAAATTGAAGTGCGTTCCGCACACGGGACCTTTCGCACGGAGATGACTATCGAATTCGGGCCGGGGGCCTTCGAGGCCTGCTGTTGACTAGTTAACCATCGAAGAAGTGTCTACGTTTTTGTGCGGACGTTGCGGATCCGATGCTTAATGTAACGCCAAACTAAATGGTTCCCTCGGTTCAGGTCCTTTTTAGTATTCCTCTTTGCGCTGCACCGTAAACATAATGAGGGGAGAGTTTTACCGTAGGTCCTCCAGGATCTGTCTGAAAAGATCTGCCGATAATGTTTTTCTTTGTAAAGATGAAAAGAATTCTGCTGATTCTTCATGAAAAGATTTCTTCATGAATAGTTAAAAACAATCAACAAATAATGCATTTCCCGGGTACGGGAAACTCTGCCCCGGTTTCGATTCGTCCGAAGTGCAGCTGAGCAGATGGATCGAGGAAAGCCAGTTTCCGACCCATATGGGGGGGGGGGGGGGGCAGGGAACCGGAAAATTTGAATGGCTATCGCTGTCCGCTTTTCCGCCCTGTGGTACCTCATGGCTGTGAATGTATGTGGGGGATTTTGGGAAAACATTCTTGAACACGAACGTCGGTACTATTTTCATCCTTTCTTTAAACTTCATGCCCAGGAGGGGAGAATTTATGTATTTTTCGTACTTAAATCTGGGGCCCACGGTATGCCCTCAGCTGAAGGAACGTGCTTTTCTAGACCTGCCAAAAATTCTATGCAAGCGTAGGTAAAATGTACGGAATTCCTCAAATCGACGAAGGAATCCGAGGATCGTTGAAAACACAGCCAAAGATTCCACAAACACGGTGCTGTCCCCCGGCGTGGAGAAATGCTGCTAATTTGAAACATCCAATGGAATTAATTTCAAATTACCAGACCGACTTCATTAACCACTCATTAAATCTGAGTTATGTTAAGCGCCCCGACAGCCACACCCCCGGGTGTACCGGACGTGGGGGTATGTCCGAATGGTTTGAAGTGAAGCGACGGAGGAATGTCCAGAGGAAATGGTGCGAAAATGGTTTTTCGATGGATATCCAATTTATTCATCTGCGACTCACGCAAATACGCTCGTCATCTAATGGAATTCCCAGCTCGAGCAATTTCTGGAAGCTGCCAGCTGTGAATGGAATATTCAAGTAAACGATGTCCACGAGTTTGGCTGCCAGTTTGGGAAGTTTTGCTAGGGACACGATTTCATTAGGGGGTTGGAAATCAACTTGAATCCTAAGCTAATCCGTTCCGAAATTGACACCTGCGCTCGCAGGGAAACGCAAATGATAAGCCATTAATTTACGTTCGGGAAATGGTGCGTCCCAAGTGGGGATGAAGCGCCCACACCACCCACCACCTGGCAGTCCCGCCTGCTGTAATTTCTTTTCATTACTTCTTGTCCAAAAAGGACCTTCCCTTTTCCCAGAGAGTCCTAAAAACGGAGATGCTCGTAAAGCTGGCTTACAATCGATAAACTGGCCCATTTCCGAAGAAAAAGAAAAAAACCGGCTGGGAAAATTATGTCCACCTGGCAAGATGGATGAACGGGTCAGTAGCGAAACGTTGCAGCATTGGCCCGTTCCATGGGTGAGCGTTTAAAAAGTTGCTCAACAACAAAACAGAAGTGAAACCGTTCCGCGTGGTAAACTTTTTGTTTTGTTAATCAGCCGGTTGTGGTTTGGGGAAGCAGGCGAGCGGTGAGGAAGATGAGAGTAGAAAATGGCGGATAATTGCTTCATGCTCACCACACCTAGAAGGTGTGGGGTCTGAGAGCGATACGAAAAAGGCTGAATTTTGGAGCCCCCGAAACCCCATTTTCCTGTGCAAGTTTTATCGCCTTGGAAGATTGCGTCCCGTTCGAGGCGTCGATGGGATCGATCGGTGTTTGGGAAGTCGGTTTCGGTTCTGGGCAGACACACAACACAAAGAACATGATCGATTTTCATCCAGCACAACAACCGTTCGACCTAGGAGAGGCGATGATGATGATGATGATGATGCTGATGCGAGCAGATAGAGAGTTTGATTAACTTTCCTTCGCATTTTTTTTTCCATTCCATTTTCTATGTCCTTGGTGGAGATGGGGTTGGATGTGTGTTGTTTTTCTTTTCATTTTTTTGTTGCCTCTTTTTCCGTGCATGCCTTTCCCTCGTTTTTCATCAGACAAACCGGATGCTTGGCTGTGGCTTGCCGCTGGTTTGCAAAAGGTAAATTTGTTATTCAAATTCCACCGTTTTTGCATTGCCGATTAGCAAACCGTTTGCCATCGGGTTTTCGTGGCTCCATGCGAGAAGGGAAGAAAGGGGTAAGAGGGATGGTGGTTGGGGGAAGGAACTAAATGAAAAGAAAAACAATTCCTGATTCGCTTCGAGGAAAGCGCGGAACATTTTAAAACTTCTCCGCATGGATTTCGCGTGGTTTGGTCGCGGGCGGAGAAAGTGTGAAAACAAGCACCTTTTCTTTATTTTAACTGAACTCCTAGAGCTTTCAGCAAGATTGAAAAAATGTGATTTTTGTTGTTGCTTTAGAATGGAAAATTATGTTAAATATTCATCGGTTGAGCTCATTCGAATGCAGCAATACACCATCAGCGACGAGAATGGATCAGCGGAAATGGTCTACATAAAACGTTGAATAAAGAGGAATAAAACC
>JAOEFI010000006.1:28806981-28825979 GCA_034621735.1 Anopheles plumbeus
GCGACGAACGGAGCGCGCTCGTGCCAGGAGCCGACCGGACCGAACCGACCCGACGTCGACGTGCTTTTGCTGCAGAAGGTCTCAATCGATCGTGCCAGTGCGCATGGTTCGCGGTTTGTTCGCGGCCCTCTGTAGGGTCCCAGCTCCAGGAGCAACGGGAGCCCGCACTATACCACCGCGGAGGTCGCGGATACTGTTGCGCTGCGGTGGATTGTACTCTTGTTTTTCCTTCTCCTTCTGCCCTTGGATGGATTTCAATTTTTCCGACCATTCGCGCAAAAAAGGTCCAAGAAATATGGCCCACGGGAGGCAGGACAAACCGGGGGAGAGAAGCGATTTATTTCCTTGCCGAGAACTCGCACACCAATACACGTCTAGGGTCGGTTCGTTACTGCGCCATCGAATTGATTTGCTGTGTTTGCGCGTTTTTTTTTTCTGTTCTTCTTTGTCTCATTCTACGCAGACCCTGTTGAACTCCCGTTCGCCGTTAGGCCGCCGTTATGGGGTAGTTTTTAAACTCCCCCACTTTGCCCCCCTCTTTGGGAAAAATATAACGATTCGATTTCCGTTTTCGTCGTTTGCTTCGGCACGGGTGATTGTACGACCGCAATCGTCGGTGAAATGTAATAGAATGGCGCTTTGGTAACGAACACCCGTAACTGGTAACGACGGTTCACCCCGTATTAGTCGGGCTTTCACCTGGCGTATGGGATATGGATACCACGGGGAGAACATGAACCGTAGGACACGGCAGGGCAGCAATGACCGCGGACCGCGAGGGGACCACTTGTTGTAGCATTTGCATATGTTTGCGTTCGCAGCAGTCGTCGGACCGTACGGATGCCGTTGCAGTTTCTTCCCTTGGCCGGCTGGAAGCGTAAGCATACGTCCGCTTTTTCATTCGCTCCGCAAAAGGCGTTTCAGTGTTTCAAACCTTCTCTATTGGTGCCAACGGTGCATGCACACGTTAAAAGGTACGCCACACTGCTCGAATTGGAAAGAACTGGGAAGCAGCAGCTACGACGCCAATGAAAAATGGCCCGTCCTTATTAGAGCATGGAACGAATGTTCCCATCATGCGACATCAGTGCCGGTCGTGGATGTCGATATTAACCCGCGCTAACGAGCAGGAGTCGGCGCAACGGAAGGCGAGGGAAAAAAAAACAAACCGACAAAGTTGCAGCAGCTGCAGTCGCTCCGGTCGGGGAATTAACTTTTCCATCTGTGGTGCAATACTGCACGATAATATTTCCATTCTTTTCCCCCTGCCATTTTATTCCGGAACCATCCCGTTCAGCAGTTTTCGATTCTTCGAAACGAGCTCGGCAATGGAAGCAAATGGTAGCAACAAGATGTCTTCCGATGGTGGTCGTTTCACTATGTATGTATGTATGTGTGTGTGTGTGTGTGTTTGACACTGCAGCCAAATTGCTCTGGGAAGAAGGGACGAATATTTGCCCCGCTTCGAGACGTACGTATAATCAAAGGAAGCGTTTCGGGAAACGGAACAGTGACGAGCAATAGTTCTGCCAACTGGCAAACACTTCGAAACTCAATTTGTTCTCCGATGAAGTTAAAAGTTCAAATGTACTTGTATGGTTGTACGACTTCTCTATTACTTTAGTAGAAACTTATTTATTCGTTCAATATGTTCCTACTTTGGTGTAATTTTTTGGTAATGCGATCATGGAAACAAAGTCTCGTAGGACTCGAACAAAAAAGTCCAAACTATCCGCAATTCGCTTGTGCAAAAGGGTGGAAAGTATGAAGGAAGTTGTGGATAACCAAACGAATAACCTATGATCATCAGGTAGACAGTAATTCTGGGCAACGAAACTCGTTCAATATGCGAGCAACATTCCTATCGAACTCGCTAAAACATGGATATGATTTACTGAAAGTTTAACCGGATGAATACCTTCCACCGACACCGGTGATGGTGATGCAATGGTATCGAACCGATCCAACAGTGTATCGGTGGCCGCTAAACCACATCCTACATCGTTAACGATAATGGTGCTGATTATGGGAAATGGTGGAGATCTGGCGAAGTATGTACCACGGTTAACCAGACTCGACGTCAGTTGCGATTTGTATAGTTGACTTTGGAAGCTCCTCATGCAAAATGTGCACACAAGTGTTCGGCGATTCGGGGAGTGCGAGGAATGTTTCAGGTTCAGGGTACCGTCTCTCACATTGCGCCATACCTACGGAGGAAGATACCCGGAAGGACTTGTGGCTGAGGGGCTTTAAAATTTAATCTTCGCTCGAATGGTTTCCTCTTAAGCTGCCAAGGGAACTCATGTAGCACATGTGTGTGTTTGTGTGTGTATCGTATCTTCCACTACATCAAACGTAGTTCCCGAGCTGCTGGAGGGAAACGGCCAACTCCTCCCAGCTGTCCACCGTGCACTCCCTGACGAGGTTGTGTACTTCCGCTTCCGCTGACAGGGGCAAGTGTCTTTCACAACGACACGCCGGATCCAGTCGGAGCATGAAAGTGGACGGGTGGTTTACTGGGTCGCTAAGCTGTCACGTTAATAGTCAGCCGTACGAGGACACCTACGTACGGTGTTCACTGCGGTACCATTAGGGCAGGTTGTTGCTATAGCGCACAACGAAAGCTTTCAAGTGTTCAGAATGTGACAACGTTCCGATAAATGTACTCATATATTTTAAACTTGTACGTAACGAGAAGGGATCCTGGATACGAGCTTCCGTCGGCGAAGGACTCTTGCTTGGATACGGGAATCACCGGGATGATGTTATGTAATATCAAAATAAATGTTAATACTATTAAGCTTAAACAGTTGAACAGTGTATCGACTTGAATAGATGGTATCTAAATTGATCTTTTTTATTCGCTGCTCCTTGTAGCGACGGTGCAACTTTTTCAAGCATTCAAGAATCTCAACAGCCTCACTGCAATATGATTGCATGGGAATAACACATTTGCCTCGTTCTTTTCTTCCAGATTCGCCACCCGGGCCCATCTGTACATAGTCTCACGTTTCTGCTGCTAGCGTTTGTGTGTCCTGCTCGTTCCTGTTCCATGCCGTCAGCCCTTGGTGTGTCTGTAAATAAGTGTTTCAGCATAGTGATCAGTAGTGTATAACTATCCCTTCAACAGTTAACAAGTGAAATGTTTGACAGCCAGTAATTAGAAGAAAAAACCAAAAACAGGGAACACATTGACGATGACGTGAGGAGTTCAAAATTGACGGTTCAGCTGTTGCTTAAGCCACACACCTAGCCAACTCGGTGGGGCTGGTAAGAGATATTAGCAGCCGACGATATCTTTCGGAAGCGATGAAAAGGGAGGAAAGATTCCAACGGGTGACCGCAGCTGCGTGAAGGGGGAGTGTGAATAGTGTGAGGACAATGGCAAAATATGGTGTCACTGCATGAGCCGAACTCAACCTAACTTGTGGTATTTCGTGCGCTCGTCCGTGATTGTGCCCCACACTGGAGCCGGCGATGGAGCTGATGCCGAGGTTGGCCCAAGCAGTGAGTAGTGTCGCCGTGCGAGCGGCGTGTGGCGATGCGAAAGCAAGATAGCGACCGTTCGTGCGCGTGTGGCGTTCCCGGCGGATGTGGTGACATGCTGTGCCCGTGTAAAGGCCACCAGGATAATTAAAGAGTGTTCTAGGATAGTGCAAGGGGAGCCGTGAAAACCCGAACAAAGGTCGCTCACCACATGCTAGAGAGGTAACCAAATTCGCATGAAAGATGTAGCAAAAGATATAGTGAACCGCTCCTAAATCCTTCCTCAGCTGCTGCGTCGCACACTGCGATACATTTTCAACCTCTACCGAGGGAAGTTGTGGTGAAGTTGCCCGCGGAGAAGAAGTGTGCTGCTGGAAATGGAGCAAATCTGCTTCGCGCTCACCCCTGGCAAGCGAAAAGGCAAGCGGATGCACGCACAGCTAAACTGAGAGTGTACGTCAGTGTGGGTTCACGAATTCCCTAATAAATTTGTTCAATCTGTCTCTTTCGGCGTTAGAAAAAAAAAAATGGAGCGTGAGTGTGAAAGATAAGGCGCCTCCATCGCACGGCATCATTAACCGTAGTGCATTGTAAAAAAAAGTGCTGTATATTATCCGGTGAATAATTGTTCGCTCTACTCTCAATATAAAACCCTACGATCTAGTGCACATTGAATAAAAAAAATTGTAATCGCAGTAATAATGTTAGTGTTTGAAATATAAAATGTGAATGAAGCCTGTAGGAGGGCAGATTCAATAAAGTTCTATTCAACGTAGAATGCTGTTGTAAAAAAAAAAGTCGCAATAAATTACTGGCAAGCCGTACCGTTGCCAGCAGTGTAATATAAATTTCAATTGATATAAATCCACTCAGTACTGCAGTAGCTGTTGAATAGCTTGCTCTTTGAAACATCCACTCAATCATTTCGTTCTATGAATAATTTAAATATCAACGCCCTGCTATTCACGCGCGTTCACTGCGCGGACGAAGAAAATAGTGCCAGGTACCGGAAGTGAAACAAAGTCTAGCATGTTGTCAAATTTGAGCAGTTAAGAACGTAGTTTCTGTCAGCTGCGGTTATTAGCAATAGTCGTCAAATACGGCAGATAAAGTAGTCACAGAAGCAGAGCGACAGAAAGTGGACACAACGAAACATCAACCAACACGGAAGAAAGAATACTAAAAATGACCGATGCAACCACTCCGAATGAAGGACAAGGTGAGTGTTTAGTCCTAGAGAGTTACGTCATAAATTGATACTATTATTGTGATATAATATTCATTCAAATTTCAAATTGGTTAACGCAATTGATTAACGAACCATAACAAAACATAATGAATAGTCTCGAAGTACTCAATCATCTCTTAAATAGTGCATCCTCCAACTCCGAATCTATGGTGTTCACAAATTGTCAGATCATATAACATATGATTTTGATCATAAATAATTCATTTCAAAACCAGCACCTGGCTCAACAATCAATGGTCCATTGAGGCGAACGATAACGATTGGAAATGGGTGCGCTGTGCGTAATTGATGCGATTAACGGGAGGGTTTCTTTTTTTTTTCCTCCGCCACCTAGTTTTCACCCGTCTGTACCATTCCCACAAAGCGTGTGGTATCCGGTACAACCATCCGGAAAGTATCACCATGTATCACTGTGTTTTGTGCAATGCCAAACAACTATTTCGAAAGCGTCGGATAAACGCTTTGAAAAAATACATTGATTAATGAATGATTAATACTAATCCTTGAATGATGCTATTATGCAGCGTGCAGAAGGTGCACTGAAATGGATTTGTTTCTGTCTCGCTCATGCTACGCTTTCACGCTAAACGGTGGCCATGATTTAAATCGAAAAAGTAACCGAGCATTAAATGGGAAGAAAATTGTTTCGGATTTACGGCGTTCAATAGAATGGATTCTTTGCGAATAAATTGATTTTGGAAAGTAAAGCTGAAGACAGTTCTTAAAGCGTGATGTATGAATAGCATCACAACAAATAAAGTTTTCTAACCGCCATGTTTTTAAATTCGGCCAACGGTTCAGCATATCCTTTTGATGCTTATTGAATTTGCTCTCTGTAGTCTTCGTCTGTTTGTTCGTTAGCGTTCAAATCTTATCGCTAGCTTGTAGCTGGGAAGAGGATACAACCTCCAAAGCCCGCTCCGTTCATGTTTAATGAAAACGTGGTAAAACACACACACACACACACCTAGTCGTTGCTGCGAGCGCAGCTAAAGTTTTTCAAACGCGATCCTACATCCCCTTGGGTGGATTTTCCCTACCTGATTTCATCTCCCTGCGGTGAAAAGAATTGGAAGGAAGAAAAACACAATCATCTCTGCCTAATTTTCGGCCTCATACATTAGTAACGCGCTACTCTAATCTGGCTTGCGTGGTTGTTTGCCCTCTGGAGTGGCTGCGTGTTTGGCCGATCCACGGCCCCACGGGACTTCCACTAGAACCCCGGAGTAACCCGAGGAGCCCGGACCAGGGTGCTTTGATCTTCGCCATCGGTTCGATGCTGCTTCTTCGTGCTTCGTTGATGTGTAAAATTATAAGCGGATATGTCGTGCCGGGGCGTCTTAGCAGCGCGCCGTAGTAGTTACGGTTAGGGGCCCGAGGTAGCCGGGACTCGCAAACGAACATCCTAAATCTCCACCTTTCTCTAGGGTGTGGAAAACTTTTTACTTCTGTTGGCCTCGCAGCCGTCCGGTCTGGCGACGAGCGTACGTTGCTCCCGGTGGTGGAGCCACAAAGGCGCACCTGACGGACGTGTTTCTTCCACCGGGCCGGACCATTCCGGTGCACCGTCGCGAGGCGCCTCCCTCGGACGATGATTGTGGTGGATTTCTCAATAATTTATGCCCGAGATTGCTTTCACCGGGTGCTCCGAGTGTGGCTTTCCAGGCGTTACACACCTCACGGCAAATGGAAACGCCATGTTTGGAAGCCAGAAACCAGCTGTAAAGCTTTCGAGCTCGAGCATCAACCCAGCAGCCAGCTATTGGACTGTGGCGAAAGTAAAGCCTGAAAATCTGAATCCTCGCACCTGGCGCACAACATCACACGGAATGCGTCGGTAGTGTTGATGCTCCGGATCTTTGCAAAGAAGCCGCCGGGATAATTTTTTTTGCAATCTTGTCGAAGTAATCAAAAAGTAATACCGGGCACATTTTCTGCACGTTTTTTGTTACTGCATCTTGCGTGTGTAGGTGTGATTTCGCAGGGAAAACAACACACCCCCACCAGCCCACCTGCTCGAGCACAACATCCCCACTCTGGAAACCGCTGAGTTGTTGTCTACTTCATCATGGGTCTGTCTGTCTCTTTGAATACTAGTACCACGTTAGCATCTACCGTAAACCTAGGGGGGTTTCAAGGGATTACGGCAACCAGAAAGGGTACCAGCGTATTGCCTGAAAGAATGATCTTCCCTACCACGAGCCACGAGAACAACATACAGACATAGGCAGAAAGGCTGAGTAAACATAATTTAAGGTGAATGGAGTGGAAACAGCTTGGAAACAGCGACGGTAGACGAGAGGGTTGGTCTATTTATTTTAGACTTTTGTATTACATTATGTATACCTAACCTTATCCACTGTAGTACAATAGGATTAATGGTAGAAAGTATTTAAAAAGTAGGTACTTTGCACGTGTGTTAAATTAATTGCCCATGAGTCTCTTACCATGACGCGTTTTATCGCGCGACGTTAACATGTGTTCAGTTTTTCGTCTCAGTTTTCAACCACCCACACCCACCCAGGAAAAATTTTTCACACAGTGTGGAAAATTTGCATTACTAACTTGTTGCTAAGCCATTTAATAGGACAACTTGAAATTAAAATGACTCTCTCGAGGTTTTCCGAGGCACAGCGAAAAGTACGCCGGCAGTACCCAAGGTGGTCGTTATCCGAAGCTATAGGAAACTGTTCATTATGCTTATTGTGCGATTACGTGAAAGAAAGTCGGCGACAGAAAAAGGAACGATTCCGAGAATGTTGTGTTTGCGCTGTATTTCTGCGCTTTTTTTCTCTCTCTCTCTCTCTCGTTGTTTGGTTCGTTGAATTGGCTCCACGTGAATCGTTTAGAAGCACTTGCAATAATGTGGCTCATAAAGGCTCGAGCATGGGAATGCAAAGTGTCGACGGTTGGAAAATTAATTACGACCACGTAGAGCGTGGAAGAATGCGGCGGCTTCTACTGAAAAGCAAAGAAGAAAAAAAAAAATTGTATATACAAAAACAAAACAGGGAAAAAAAGCGTACAAAAAGCGCCTAGGCCAGGGCAATAAATGTACAATTACGTCATTGAGGTGGCCCATGAACGTTAAGTGAATGAACACATAAAGCACACCCACCAGTAGGGTAGGATCAGCATGGCGATAAGTGCGTACACTGACATGCTGATTCCTGTAAAATTAGTATGAATTTAGTTTCAAATCTCAACAAAACGGCAACTTATAAAACGTTATTTGGAATGAAACTATGTCATAACAAGTACACCAATCGCACACATAACGGCCATCTTCCAATGCAAGATGTTGTGTGTGTGTGTGTGTGTGTGTGTGTATCTAGCAAGAGGGTAAACTAAGGAAAAAGGTCACTGTCAGCCATGGCGGATCTTTACAATCAATTGAATTTCCATCTTGTGAAGAAATTTGTATTAAAAAAAAACTCAAACTATTCAGCGTCGACAATGGAGCGGATATTATAGTGATTGTATAGAAACTACGATGTCTGACGTGATTTTTCCTCTAGAATTTCCTCTCGGATGAAGGAAATTACATAATAGACAGGGAATGCCGACTGCCGAAGCATCGGGTGGTGGGGCTGTGAAAGAAAATCGCTTCCTCCACAGTTCGGCGCTCCCATTTCCCGCCTGCTTTATCGAATAGTTTTCGCACGAGGCTGGCACCCTTTTTGGGGTCGAAATATACCAACCCACGACGAAGGGTGATCGTAAGCTGTAGACATTGCTGGTCAAGCATGGCGTCCGCTCGGACCGGACCCAGTAGGCCGGATTGTCTTGCTTCAGTGGGCCCTCCTGATGGGCTGGAAACTTCTGCCAAACGTCGTAAGTTTCGGTTTTTTTGTTGTTGCATGTTGGTAGTTTGATGTCGGATGCGGGTGAAATGTTTGTTTTTTAGGAGGTGGTTTTGGGTTCAACAAGTCTAGCATGGTGTTCGATAGCGAAAAGGTTCGCTTGCGGGTGTTCTTATCGATTATGCTAGGGTAGCCCTCGGTTCGGGTTTCCGACGAGCCTTTCAGCCGCTTCCATGGAGATCCTAGGAGAATTTGTGTGGAAAGAGGGGAACATTTCAAATGTTTCTGAGTTGATTTAAGGAAGGGAAACGTGTCATACAGCAGGTAGATTGCTTGTGCGATCTGTTGCTTTTCTACGCAATGACAAGAACAAGATAAATACACGATAATTGATGATCTACCGTATTTATTAAATATCCGATTGTTTTTAAGTAGATTAATTTTTATTGTGCTTGTAAAATAAAAAGCTCAAAGGATATGAAAACAACTTCGTTTCGACACCTTCCAATGTTCGCCTTGTCTGTTGCTCGGTTCTGCCAGTGGAGCAATAACGATAAGAGACTGAGTAATCTGTTGCGATTAATGTCAACCATCAATTTTCCGACGGATATTCGACATCAGCCGGCTCAGCAGTATATTTAATTTTCGTACGAAATAAAACCCCCGAAAAAAGGAATCAGCTCCAACGGAGTGGGCGAATCTCGCCATCGATCGATGATTGCGTTTACGCCAGCTTTTTATTTTCGTGTCACAGATTTGCGTCACGCTTGCCCCGGCCGCCCACCGTTCCGACCGACCTTAATGGGCATTACGGTTACGCGCCGTTGACCTTTTTTTTCTCGACTGGTTTGCCTTACTTCTCTTCATCTTCCCAGCACGCGAGGAAAGGTAGAATTTTCACATTGTTCTTTCCATTTTTTATTCGGTGAAAGTTTGCTGTGAACGATGGCTTTCGTTCGATTGAATCAGACCGAGTGCAAACGTTTGCCTCATCGGTCACCCGGCTGGTGTGGTGAGATTTCGTACACCTTCGGCCGGATGGTTGAAACAACGTGACGCAGCACAAACAACACACGGACGACCTGAATAAGTCACCCATCGGCACAAACTGCTGGCACTGGAGCATTGATTGGAGAATGGAACAAACAGCACCAAGCTGAGATGCTTGCTGGAACGAGAACAAAGGGGCCGAGTTTGTTGGTGAAAGTAGTCTATAAATACGGCGGTGGGAGGTCGGTTGTAGAGGCAAGGAGATATCCAGAATTAGCAAAAGGACATTCAAGGTAATTTAATTTCGAAACGGCGACACGATGCAGTAAAACCTGCGAACGAACGCGTCCACCGGTGTCAGGATATTAGATTTACCCATTGCCCATTGCACCTTCCCCGTTCAACTAAAAACTGACACAAACACAAAGTCAACTAGCCAATGGGTAAACATACCCTACAAACAGTGCCAACTTACGAATGACGACGACGGACGACCGATCAGGACACCATTCTCGCCCGTCGGCCGTTGTCCTTGCGGTTCGCACTAGACATTCACGGAACGGAAGCCTCCCCGGATTGGAAGGTGGGAGAGGAAAGGACCATCTGTGCCAGTTTCGGGACCTGATGAAAGTTTATTCACGTGTTATGCAAACCCCTTCCCGCCACGAAATCGTATCCTTGCAGCGTGAGCAACAAACAGGCGGACGTGCACGACCGTTTTGTTGGTTTTCCGGTACAAAGCTCGCCCGGATCGTTGCCTTAAATCCCGTCCGCAGGGACGAGCCGCTCCGTGCCGCGCTTATCAGCTGCCATCTGGCTTAGCATATTGCTGAAAATTGTCCATAAAAATATGACCTACAGCAAGCAGCGGGAACGGCAGCATAGACTCTGTTTGCTATGCGGTCTTGCGACGTGTCGGTGGAGGCGCCGTAAACGGAATGGCTCACTTTTACGTAACTCGTTGATAGTTTAGCTGAAATTAGAGGTCGTCGTAACGTTGGTAGGTACCACATCGATGTAGATGGAAGTGACCCCAATACGGAAGCGATTGTTCGTGTGTTTCCATATAGATGGATACATTACAAGTGAAAGGTTTTATGTATTGAAACATTATAGAATTTTAAATTTAAATAACAAGGAATTCAGTTCGTCTTTAAAATTAAACTCCAAAAATTTGTTCGTGCTTTAAACTTCTCAAAATCCTTTAAGGTGTGTAGAAAGTTGGTAAGAAAAAAACCACATCGATTCGAAACGAATGGTTCCAAGTCGACCAACGTCGTAATTAGCGACATAAAATTCAATTTTGGCAGCCACTCTATTTCCGCCCGGCGGTGTCGGGTGCGTAGCTGTACGTCCACAAATACTATGTCGTTGGCGATTATTTCAGCACATAATGGTGCGTAAGGCATCTAAAACGATTGTTCAAGCTTTAATTTCATTAGCCCTCGCATTGCCCCCTCAACCATACACCGGCACCAGTTCGGTGGTATTTGTCTCGGAAGCGCACTTCGCGAGCGCCACTGCGGCCATTTCCGGTGGAATGGGGGGAGAATGCCGGGAGCTTCCGGTTGTTGCGGGACGCTGCTCGCCGCGTTCGGGGTTTTGATGATGTGCGGAATATTTTATGAAATGGACTGAAAGTAGACAGGCCGAAAATAGCGCCGTAGCATACACACTTTGTTCCACCGAACGATGGTGCGCTACGTGAACAAAGCGATTCTCTCGAGCTTTCCCTCTGCCGGAAGTGGTTGGCGCGCGGGTCCGGCCAGAGGTCCCGAGGGAGGTCGCGTCGCGGTTGGGCGGAGGGAAGTACTTTTCGTTTTTAGATTTTATTTATTAATCATACTTATTACTTTGGGAAGTTAATCTCACGCTCCTGGTTGTAATTGAAACAGATGAATAACGACCGAAACGACGGGCAAGGAACGTGATGGGAGTGGGAATGTGGCTACCAAGCTCGTATCCTGCGCTTTTCCATTCCATTTTTCACTTTCAACGTTTGCACACTAACCATCGGATGAAGCTCTCTGCAATCCCATCCGCTGCAGTATTGTGGGAGCTTTACGGCTACTAGCACAAATGCATTGTAAAACATGTACACTTGAATTATTCCCGTGGATAGTACCGGGCACCATGCGCCTCCATTTGCATGGGACAATTCTTCCATCATCGTGATTAAATGGTAAAACAGTGATGCGAGAAGCAAATAATCACAAAAAAGCTATTCATTTCATAGTTTATCCTTATGATGTACGGTTCACTAAAATGCTACCAATCGTGAAATTGATGATGTTTCAATTTAAGAATAATACCAAATATAGCAAATCTGCGGATGAGGAGAGCATATCTGTGCCTACGAATATTTCACCTTTTGATCATATTTGGCAATTAGTAACAAATAAGTTTATTGGTAAAACAAATTGTGAACTAAAATTAGCTTATTGTGTCTCTCTTCTTTGTCCTTTTGCAAATTTGACTGAGGTTGGAATTTCCTTGATGTAATTATATTTTTTGCCAACCGTCAGCGTCAGCCCTGCAGGGAAAAAGTCATCTATGTAATGCTTAGCGTTGCCAACCGTGTTTACTTTTGTTGCTTGAAGTTCACTTTATTGCTTTTAATTTTTTTTACTCCAGTAGGCCGTCCGCCGATTTGGTCCCCTTGCGGTGGAGAACGCTTGACTGAGGGCATGATAAATGGAAAGTCGTGTGTATTTATTTTGTATTGAAATGTTTTTCTTTCGCCTTCGTTCGCTTGCCGTTCCCTTTTTTTTTTTACGGAAACCCGCAAAGCGACCTTTGGTTTTTCGTGGTTGACGGTGCGCGAACTCAAACTGTTTATTCCCATTTATTTTTTCGTTTATTCATTCACTTTTGCCCACCCATGCTTCGGAAAAATCGACACAGGAATGAATAAAAACCAGGAACATCAACCAGTAGAATAAATACTGTTTAATTACATGATTGGCGGGTGGGTTTTTGTGTAGAATTGTACTGAAACTGTGTCTGATTCAGTGTTATGTAATGGAATAGATGACGGAGAAATACTGAAAAAATAAATGCCAAGTTTCCTCAATATGTTTCGTATGGAAGCTAAATTTTGTATAAAGGGTTTTGATGGCTGATGTGCAAGATTTTGTATGCCACCTTCATATATAGATTCTACTGCAACATAAGTATAGCAAAAACTTTCATACGGATGTCGATGGCATTGTTCACTTGTGGCTGGTTCGGGAAAACTCATTCCGGAAAATCGATACCGCACATCGAATTCCACACCCCCGGGGCTGGAAATTTGATCTGAACCAGCTCCAGACTAGGTACGATTTTGCCACCCCGCGTTCGGGGGGGGGGGGGGGGGGGGGGAGCGAAAGCTTCGCCAAAACGTTCCGCCAGAGATTCAGATCGAAACATGGCCCTTTGCCACGACACCTCGAACGACCGGCACATTCCGGTGCGTGTTTTGAATTGGAAGAATTTTTGATTAAACCCCGTGGCGGTGCTAGCACCCGGAACGGTGGCCAATGTGTTGGAGAAAATTTGGAAAACCAATGGAAAGTAAAGTAAAGTGACGGATATGCTGGCAGGACGAGGAAGGGAGAAAGAGTGAGACAGTGAGTGAGAGAGAGGGTCTTAACAAGTGCGAGGTGCCGACCAGGGATGTGTTTGAACGTTGGCACGATTTTCTAACCATCGGTTTCCTCCCTCGGGAGATGGGAAATGAATTAAATAGCTCTGGGAAGTGTACGCCGTAAGAAAGACACAAGAAACATGTGTTTCTTAGTCGGTATGGAAAGCTTTACCGATACCGTTGGCCGGAACGGTTCCGGTGCCGAGTGGTTTTTTTCTTCTTTTCCCCGGAGCGAGATGGTATACCGAACGTGCTTTTTCGAGCCGGCGGCATTGCTGGTGCGCAGATGGCTGGAAGGGATGCTGGAAAGACCGGCCAGCGAAAACAAGACGCTGCTTCGGATGCCCTCTCGGAGCAAATTACTTTCCGTCTGTAAGGAGAACATGAGATATGTTTGCGTTATGCTTGAAATTCCCGATGTTTAACTCCCCATTTTTCTTGCTTGTAAGAAGATACTCTTACCTCTTAATACACGGTAGGGAACAACGAAAAATTCCATCTTAATTAATATTCCGACACTACCTGAAAACGTGTCTGCGCATTTTTTGTACCCCAGTCGGAGGTCTATCCTCTTTGATTGTGTATTTGCTCAAATACACAGATGGTTTTTTGCGTTGCTGCTTTACGTTCGCTGTTTTATAAGCTCACATATTTTAAAGGCGAAAACCTTTTCCGAATGTATTGTTTGTCATTGGATGTCCCTCAATTGTGTTTGTTTTGTATTATGTCGTTTTTACGACCAGCTGTTTTATTTTACGAAGAAACGAAGAGGACGAAAAATACTGTTGGCTGCGTTATTGTGATCCACCATGTCGTCAGCCAAGTTTTCTCGCCCGGTCTAGTTGTCGCCAGCTGCGATCTCACTTGTGCCAGGCTGTCTTCGACAAAAAGGTGGCGTGGGAATGATTAAGAAAGTAATATTTCTTGCCTGCTCACGGTAGCAATACATATTTCTTTATGAATCTGTTGGCTCTGACAGCTTTTATTATGAGCTTCATTCGGGTATTATGCTTACGTTTGCATTGAAAGATTTTATTGGTGGTGGTTTTATATTGACAAGATTTATGTGATTCTTCTGCTAATCTATCAAACACATTCTAATCTAAAGTTGCTACAAGAAAGATGTAACATATCTTGAGATGAGTGAAAGTTATAATGGAACTTTGCTAATATTTACACTGGAAGTGCTGGAATGAAAAATATTTAATCCGTCACTGCCAGCTGACCTGTTGATAGACATCTATTCCATCATGGCTGACAGTTAACTGAATCGGAGGAATGAGATTGTGCTTCCTTTTTGTTCTTCCAACAATGCTGTATTCAAGGATTGGTAGAATGGGGGAAAAAAAACCTCTAGCGAAGGGGTGAAGAAGGATAACAACCTAATCCCAACCGCAGCCGTATCCTTGCCCTGGCTGCGTGAAACGTTTTCCCGAAAGTTTTCCGTTACTTCGTTACCTCGTGGGTCCTTTTTTTCTGCTGCATCTTCTTCTTTTCTGAGGCTTTGTTAACCGGCTTGTTGTGGTATTCCGGTGGAGGCGCGGTGTTCTCACCGACCCGCCAGCTGAGTCCCGGTTGGATGTCGGTTATCCAACCGACCAACCAGCAGCCCTCCACCATCCATCTTCCTCCCTTCAACTTACGACCCCGACAGTTTCCGAGGGTGCGGATTTGCTCAAATATTTTCACAAAAGTACGGCGGAAGAAATTGAGCGATTGGCTTGGGGGTAGGACAAAAAAACTCCCACTCCCAGCTACGAACTACCGCGATGTAGATTTTTCCTAGAGGTCTTCGCTTATCACCGGGAAAGGATTCCGGTGGTGCGATAGAAATATTTTCATCCAAAAATCTCATCCATTCACTGGGTAGCGAGGGGAAAAAAACGATGCCAGAAGGGAACAGCAACAGTGCGGTGGCATTGAAAAATACTCCTCATCCATTTTTGTCGCACCCGCCGAGAGCGAGACCCTGTCATCAGCTCTATCGTAATATTATGCTATGTAGGTTGTGGTTGTCAATGTTGCTTTTTTCTGTGATCCTTCCGTTCGTTCGTTGGCCCTTTTCTAGACGTCTCCCTCTACTTGCAGCGGACGGGACGGAAAGAAACACAGACGGTAGGTTTATTTTTTCAATCCTTTCACTCTGGTTTCCATTTGGGTGTGTACGTTCCGCGCGTGTGTGTGTGGTTGGAGGTATAAGAATGGCCTTGGTCGGCGCCGAGCGACGGGGAGCGATGGAGTGCGGTAATCCTAAATACATATTTTTCTTGCGCCATCCCAAATATTTTCGCTACAACACCGTTGTCGGCAAGATGGGCCAAGAGGAATGGCCGATGGCGGGAAGAAGCTTGCTGGCTCTCGCAGCCGTCGGTAGGGGTGCTATTTATGAAAAATAGAACTTCCCTTTCGATAACTTACGGATGATAAACCCGCACTGTGAAGAAAAAGAAAGGATGTCATGCCGCCAAAGGGAACAAACGAACGAACGAACGAAAGGGGGAGAAAAGAACCATATGATTGGTTCGATGACATTGAGCGATTTGCGATGATGCCCGAAAAGTTCGATCCAATTTTCGAAGGCTTCAACTCGACGGTTGAATGATAAGACTCCGACGAGGCATGTAAATATGTACCCTGAGCCAACACTGACGTAGTGATGCGTGCGAAATCAAAACAGTGGAGCGTCGGAATGGCGGAAGGAACCGAATTACGTTCGGAGAAAGGAGGCGATGGAAGGAAAAAGGAAAATTCAATTCCTTCGAGCATTTCCCGGCAAGTTGTTCGGTGATGATTTATGCGTAGGGACCTTCACGAAGCAGATAACCCTGCTGACGCGCTTGACGGCCGAACAGTTGGCTGGGACCGACATTCGGACGGCGAAGCTAGTCCAAACGTTGCACTGAAATCAAAGTATCCTCGGTGTTTCTGAGGAAACAATAATTTATTTCCCCAACAAATCAGCAACGAAGGTTGAATCGGAAGAAAAAACATAAACAAATTACGACGGGCGGGCAAAATTATGTTAAAGATTAAAATAATGCTATTAAAATAAAGCGTATTCTTATTCGTCGACAACTTCCCCAGTCGCGGCACGCTCCCAGTCATTAAATTATTGATATTACTTGACCTTTTCGTCCCATAAAGCTGTCTCCGCTAGGTTGACCTCATTTTTTCCGCATCGTCTGCCGCACTCGCACTTCTCGTCTGCGCACAGCGAAAATCCGGCCGTGATAGTAAATAATAAGGATGATTTTTATGCTACACCGCGGCCCCGTCTGCCGCCAGGCCCGACGTTCCGACGACGTGCAGTATGTGCGCACCAGGACGTCGACGAGAGAGAAAGGCGCGAAAATGGAGGACGAAAAATGGGGAAGAAAAATGCTACCAGGCATTGGGACGACTTATTTTTCCATTCGATTTCGGTTATGCGTTCGCTCACACTCGCAGCTCTAGTTTCCTTCCAGTTGAGATGTTTTCTTTTTTTTGCTTTTCCAAGCGTCGAGGAAATTCGTCGAGGGAAAAATTTGTATATCTTTGACGATCAACGGTCGGGAATGCGATTTCGGTTCGGTGCTTGCGCTGCCGGGGAATGAATAAAAAATTCAATATCGCCCCATTTCGTACGGCTCATTGATTTTTACTTGCCTGCAGTACATAGACCACATTCCTCCGAACATATGGACGCGCGATGGGTAGCATATTTGGGAATGATTCTTACATTCGTTTACACCGGATATAAATTGCCAGTCGCAGGCGGAACCGGGAGAGTCTTTGGGTGCCGGAAGACACGGCATCGACAAGAAGGTCGGCAGAGAAAGCTGCCCGAATGCGTCAGCCCCTCGACGATTATACCCGGAACGCGTGGAACGAGTCACTTGCGTCACACAAGTTGAGTCACACAAGTTGCGGGAAACGGTAAACTGTGGCTCGGAATGGATTCCGTAATGGGAGGGGGGAAGGGGGGAGACGCTGGGTGGCATGGAAATGTGGGAAAGTGAACCAGCGAGAGGCGCATTAGAGTCGTATCGCTTGCTGGGGCACGTTTTCAACTTGTGCTTGTGGGTGTGTTGTACCCGTTCCATGGTTTATATTTTTAAGGATTTCTCATCTATGATCAAAATCTCTAAATCCCACCCATCCGTCCCCGCCGTTGTCCCTCTTTTGCTGCCCTTTAATCGAATGGATTGAATTTGAAAACGGGGTATACCACCGGAAACGCCGGATCGCAGGAAACGCCGTGCAAAGTGGAAGGATTTGTTTCCCCGATTCCTGCTGCTTTGCTTTATGGAGCATGATGATGATGACGATGATGATGATGATGATTCTACAGCTGGTCCTGGCAGTGGTTCGTCTATTGCCCGCTGCACCCTCTTACCTTTCCCTTCGCCCACGAATGACGGCAATTTTTCGGTCTAATAACATAAACTCGCCCGGTTTGGATTTGTGCCCGCGCGGAGTGCATCGGTTCGGTTTGCTGTGGGGTCGGGCTGTGGGCCCGGGAATTTGCGGTTGTAGCGACTTCTTTTATTTATCTTCTCTCCGACTCAGTGTTCTATAAATCGTTCCAAGTTTTGAGTGGTACTTTTCCGCCTTGCTGCACGCCGCTTTAAGTGCCGGTGATTCCTGTTTCCCCGGCCAATTTCTGCCGACTCGAGATGATTGGAAGGAAACAGTCATACTCAACGGATAAGTATCCTTGAAAAGTATTTGAGCAAAGAGCATCTAAGTGGTCTAGTTAAGCGGAAAGTAGCTGAGATGGAACTATGGGGTTGTTTTCTTTTTCGAGATTCAGTTCGAGGCAGTTCATAGTATTGACATCATCCTTAGCAATCTATGTTGACCTTTCGTTGTATCCAATGGAGAAAAGATTTCTAGAATAATAACATAATGAGAGAGATTTTGTTCAATGACAAATCTGTTCAAACAATGTTCAAATCGGACCTCAATAGGTTCCCCCAGCATTCTGTTTCTTAATTGCTGTTGCACTGTTGCTAAATGTTTTCTCCATTTGTTGACGCCTGCAGTTCCGATCGATGAAGGTGAATTAGTTGCAACAAAAGGCAATCAAAGGACATCGTTTCCATCGGAAAATAGGGACTAACAAATTTGGGCAAATTTTCTCAGCTCAGAAAGGTCAAAGATGAAACTTTCTGGATGCCAAGATTTATGCCGCCCCGGAAATGCCGTTTCTGGATGATGTAGGAAGCGGTTAAGGGAGAGGGGAGTACCTCAACCTTGTGTGGCGCCGTCCAAAAGACATCAATGACCTTGGCCATACACCGATCGGTCGGAATGAAGGCGGGGTTTGAAAAGAAAAAAGATACAAAAAAGGCAATTTGATAGAATAGGGAAAAAAAAGGTTCCACATAGTGGCGTAGAAATGGTGCGTTCGTAAAGCTTTTATCATATATCGCCTATCGGTGCTATCTTGCTATCGCACCAATCATCGCAAAATGACCGGAAGGAAAATGCCGGCTTTAACGGAAAAGATTTCTTCCAGATTCTGCAGCGTTTTTCTCCTTCTCTCTCTCTCTCTCACATCACATGTTACGAGCAATCAAATCCCTGCTCGTTGAAGGGGAAGCAAGCAGGACGTGAACGGTTCTGAAGGCGAACGGTCCATGGCATCGGATGTTGGACACGATCGATGGCTGCACGATGGAATCAGTGCCCGAGGGGTGGGAAATTCGGGTCCCAATATGAACAAATGGTCAAAACTGTCATTTGGTTTTTTTTTATTTTGTTTTCGTTTCGAGTTGATGGCTTTCCGGAGGGCTTTTCGGAGAGTTTATCCCAATCGAACTTTGATGATTTATGCGAATAGAAGGGGAGGAAAATGAAT
>JAOEFI010000006.1:28851317-28871317 GCA_034621735.1 Anopheles plumbeus
GGAATGCGGGGTAGGTAGGGGCAGGTAGTAGGTGCAGCAAGTGGGCAACGTAGGCTCGTAACTTGGCAAGCAAATAGGCCAACATTTCTTCGAGTGCGGCCACATGGAATAGTATGGGCGAAGGGGGTGGGTTCTCGGAAGCCCACCATCGAAAGCGGTGTCGTTTTCAGCCAATTACCCGAAGTTACAGAGCTTTTTTCGGCTGTAAGGGCTTTTCCCAGTTTTTTTTTGTTTCCTCCTTTTTCCTGCTACTTCCCACGTGTAGTTTCATACGGCCGCAAAACGAAACGAAATGAAATGAAACGCAAACCGTCATTCATTTCGTCAAGCGTTGACAACGATAAATTTTTAATTTACTGCTTTTTCAAGCTCCCGGCACCCACACTCGGGCCCACTTGGAGGATGGCGGGGCGCTGGAAAGTACTTAACAGTACTGCTCGAACTTACAAACGCCTGCCTCTCTCCCGTGGCTGCGGTGTTTGACTTTTCCGGCGGCTTCTCAACATCGATCCGCCCGGGTCTGCCAAATAAATGAAGGGAAAGGAAAACCCATGCCCATTGGCGTCGTGTCGGGCTACCGATACCCTTTCCCTGCCACCCGCCGACATAACATGGTTGGAAAAGCGGCAGGAAAAACTCCCCGGGGGGGCGGATGGTGGCCGGCCACTTGTGGCGTGGTTTATGAAACTTGTGCGCCGCGATTTTCGTTCTTTTCCCCCGTGTGGCTCGCTATCACTTTCTCCCATGTCATTTTCCCCCCCTATGCGTCTTGCTCCTTTTTTCCCTCCCAGTCCTTCCGCATCCGTTTAACACACGCTGGCACGCCATGAAACCCCATTACATTAAATAGTGATGGCGATGGCTTCTGCTAACCTCCACACACTGCTGCACGCCGAAAAACATTCGAGGGTGGTGGGGTTCGCGGGGGGTGTACAGGCTGGGGGAACTCCACCGGCCATTGGCAGCGAAAAAGGGGTCACCGAATTGTTTTCCGCAAAAGTTTGGGAAAAATTATCACTGTCCGCTGTGTTGTGTTACGGCTACGGTTTTTGAAATGTTTCGAAACGGAAAGTTCTGCCCCATGTTAGCTGAGGGTGAGAAGGGATCACCCCCAAATGGACAGAAGGAAAAGTTTTTCCATAAACATATGGATTCGGGTGGAAACTCTCGAAACTTGTGAGTCCTATAGGACTTGAGCCAAAGTAGGTGATACAAAACAATGTGGAAAATGTGACAGATGTCAACCTACATGATGTAACAAAACAAACTAAACCACAAATGACTATTGATTTCAATTCTAAAACAGTTCTGCTTACAAGTACAAATATTATTATCATCATCATATCATAGCCTATTCAAGGGACATTTTGTTGAGAAATCGTTCATACTACTATCTACCAACAATGTGTGTCCTTCCACTTAGCAGGACGACGACCTCGGGGTTTTCGTTCCCACGTTAACGACCTTTGCGCCTGAACCGTAACCGACGGAAAAATGGTAAGAAAAGTTGCTACTTCTCTACAATCGCAATTTAAGCAATTATGTTCCGCTATTATCTTCGCCTGGGAAAACCAGCGGGGGCAAAGTTCAACACATACTCCCACAAAAGGCTCTACTCTGAACGGAGGGACAAAAACAGACAAATGATAGCTGCGTTTCTCCTTTGCAGTTCCTGCTCGCTTTTCTCGTAGATTTTCGCACCGCGTGTGGGACTTTACAATAATGAACATCACGTTCGTGACCTGGACGATCGAATACACTTCGGCTGGAGAGAGGGTGAACGAGGTGGTTTGAAGTGGAGACCGGGTGAAGCCTCCCGCCCAGGTGTAGCCTTTTCGCCACGTGTTGATAGTCCATACACTTCGAGAATTGCTTCTTGCTCCGTCATGATTCGCCGGCTAAGCAGATTGGGACGGGGTTTTCCTGTTCAACGACTAGCTAGCCGACCGTTTTCTCTTTCCAGTCGCGTCCGCCCGCCTTCCCTCCGGGGCAACGGTCTTCATTCTGCTGGGGAAAAGTTTCCAATCCATTCACAAGGATTAGCTCCGGTGGCAGGGGCGAAGTCATTTCGGGTTTTAACCGGCTCCTTGTGGAAATGGCCACTTTGCTGCAAAGTGCAAGGAAAGTGGATTGACAAACTTTTGGTCACTTTTCAACATTATTTTCCGGTGGGAAGAGAGACCCAAATTGAAAAAAAATCAATGAACGATTGAACTGCAACGGAAGGAGGAAAATGTCATGGGAAAAACATGAAGTTATTGTTCTCTCGTTGCAGACGTTGGATGCTGCCAGTTCGAACCTCTAATGTGGTTCTGCTCAGTGCGCTTTACACTTCGACATTTACTTCTTTGCTAGACGAATAAACCGGGGTACAACGGACCCAAAACTTTTGCCATTTGGAAATATTGCAATTTTTCGTGCAAAAAGTAGATGGGAAAGGGGGCGGGTGGAGGGTGCTACAGGGTGAAGTACTACTCCTGCAAAATGTATATAAATGTTGTACAAAAATGCTAATCAAACGAAAATTACACAGCAAAAATAATAAGAATGGGATAAGTTCTATTCCAATTCCTCACTTATCCACTAGTTCGAATTGATGATCTGAATGTTAGGAATTGGGACATCTCTTCTATTGGCAGAAGGATAATTGACGCGGCATTTAATGAATGGGAGCAGCTATAATCATTTCTTCGGTACGGCTCTGGTTGTATGAAAGAACGAATGATTTCGGGAAGTTGGGGAGCATGTTTGTTGGGGTCTCCTATTTGTTCTGTTGACGGTACGGGGAAGTAGTCCAGGGCTGTCGCGCTGTTCCTACTTAGGTGGCAAGGAAAACATTCGCCTAATAATGCAGTTACTCCCGCACACAAACGAACGATTCAGTTGCTTGTTTAGGATCGTGTGCCAAGGAGTCGTTGGCCGTTCTCGTCTTTGTTGTTTCATCTTTTCACCCTAATCGCCCGTGATGTACTTCACAGACGCCGACCAGTGGGCAACATTCGCCCTCTTCCACCAATGTTGGTAAAAAAGAGTTTGTGTGCGAACGGAAGTGCTTACCATTGTCATATCATCAAGTGGGTATTAATTCCGACCTAAGTCAAGGGCTAAAGGGAAAGGCAAAGACTGAACGGTGCAAGGGTAAGTAAGTTACTAAAACAGCAGGAAACGACTCACTTGTAGCGCCCGCCCGGGGAAGTGTTGGTTGGGCGGGAGTAGCGTGCGTACTATCGATCGGCAGGCGCGAAATTGTGTTTGTATCAATATTAACGAAGTGCTGATTGACTTGACCAAGTACAGTAGAGCCGGAACCTGCCAGGAAGTTTGCTCAGTCACACATGAACCTTAGAGCCCTTTGGCGATCTTAATTTGATTTATTTAATTTATTTGATTTACGTTTATGATTACGTTTTGTTCAAATTTTACATACAAGTATTTCATCCTCTTTCCTCCAGCATGCCAACTCGCCGACAATGATCTATTCGATCAAATCAAACGCACATTTTTGTGTTAACAACGCATTCGTACGACGCAATGTTGCTGCGTTTGAATTTGGTCTGGCGTCATGCTTGATCAATATTTACGGCAGGCGCAACACCTCAGGTACCACATGAAGCATATTCACACATCACCAAACATCAAATGATGGTGATTTCACGAAGCTGTCTCGCTTCATATTAGTACACCGCTTAAGCCTATAGTGTGCTATGCTAACCGCCATCCCTTTTCACAGAACCCTTTTATACTCCAACCGAGACGTAATCGCTACCTCTTACCTCGCTACCTGTACACATCATTATTACAAAACGCACGGTTGTGGCGTGCGTGGGCACCTTCTTTTATGTTAGCTGGCGGTCGCAGAACAATTAGAGCTTCTTTAACGTTGCTTGCGTAGCTCACACAAGGCAACATCCGATGAGCAGATTTCCCAAACATGTTCATAGCGTGAAAACGCCCATTACTTTGAACATGTGGGGCACGCGGTACACTTTTATCCATAGCCACGACACGTTATATATCAGACGGGTCGTATATAAATTTGGGTGCGGTGTAAACCTTATAAAAACGGAAACGATTTTTACCTACGACGGTGCATATCATAACGTTGAAATAGTTTGCACTAGTCCTATATCGAAAGGATTGTCTTTAGCACAAAATCATGTACTGTGTTTGAAAACTAACAGAGTGAATTCTAAAATGAAAAGGGTGCTGACATGGTTCAAACACTCGTGTTCGATATAGTTAAAAAATCATGCAATAGTGTGTTTCGATGGTGTAGAATCGAAACATAGCAGTCCTATGACAATATCCAATGCAGTGGTACCCCAAGATGAAATGTGACCACACCGAACCCGCAACAAAACTATTCCTTATGGTTCCTAATCTTTGCTGGGTGATGATCATCGGTGACCCTGGGAATCCACACTATTTATATCCTCGGTCAGGAATTTGAGAATCAGACGGCTACGCAGGTTCTATAACCGGACTTCTCCGTTGGCATGTCTCGTGAACAAACAGCTGCGAAGCACAGAGTTGAACTGCCCTTAACCAAAGGCACAGACCAATGCCGATTCCTTCCTTCCTAAACGATGCCTAAGACCTGGCCTACCTAATACATTATAGGTTACAGCCACAAACAGTTTCGTGCCTATTTACCGCGTGTGTGGACATTTCTTTCTCGGATCACTCCACTCTTGCATAGCAAAAGAACATGCGTTTGGTTAATGTTTAGTAATGTTCATCCGGAATTACTGGTCCAGGAAGCACATTGTTAACTCATTGGTTTTATTTGGATCATGTTCATCTCCAAACACGAACGGCATGAGAAAACAACACCGAAAGTTCACCGAACTTGTAATACAGTTCCGCGTTCAATTGGCGTCTGGAATGATGCTTCAAGAGACCGGGTGCATCAAGATCTTGAGGTCCGCCGCACAGCTTATCGGAAGGTACCGGCTGTAAAAAAGTAGGAAACCAATGATTAGCCATGGTAAAAATAAATCATTTACTTCCAATTTTGGTACTTACCCGGGGGTTTACTTGGATCTCGCACGCATCTTCCTGCGCTTACGCTTCAACCTCCGCATACGCTTCTTACGCCACTGGAAGATAGGGAAAAAGCCGGATGTTAGATTGCCACCGCACCACTAGAAACTGTAAGTGTCGCACCAAACGAATTTGGTCATTTCTCCGAACAAGCGGTTTTTGGAAAACCAAATCTACATTTCACATTATCGAACGAAGGCAAAGGGGACTAGCTAGGCACCGAAAAACCATTTTCACAGCATGCTTTCATGAAACACAAGTCTCACACACATGTGGTTTTTAGACGCCTAGGAAAAACCACCTTAAATCCATTTTTCAGGAAAATCTAAGCGATATTACTAATTTAAGCTTCGTTCACGAGGAATAACCAATTATTTGAGCACACAAGTTTCACTAAAAGTACTGAACCGAAAGATACCTTGGCTCTCATTTTGGCTCTAGGTAGGACGAAAGCACGTCTACACCGTTGAATGCACGTTTAATGAAAGAGGAAGTTTTCTATGCCTCGTTCGATAAAGTTGGCTGCCCTGGGGTTTGGCAGCCGCACGAAACGCAACCGAAGAAACGCAAACTTCTGACATGCGCAGATCGGGCGACAATCGACTGCAACGCCTCTGCCGGATTTTCATATCAACTACGCTTGACCGCATCGAACGTTCTACAATTTCACCGAGCACGTGTTCTGCTGATTATGATTATATATTCGAATATCATAAAGTAATCACTGTTTAATACTATTGCGTGACATATTTAAAAATATATAAAACCTCGAAACTTTCTTGCTACATGCAGGAAAATGGCTGAAAAAAAATTATTCAATTCATCATACATCTTCTTCCTAATTTTTCTCGAAACGTTGTTTTTTTCATGTTGCAGCATTAACAAATCGCTGACCCTTGTTTCTGCTTCTTATTTTATTCCAGACCTTCTGCGTGGTATCGAAGCGATTTCGCAAAAACTACATCCATCGGTTTACGGGCACGAAAAGTTTGTTCTGTTTCACCCCGTGGAGCCCGACACGACGTGCCTGCGTCTACTTGGCGACCAATCAGTTTTTTGACTACTTCGTCATGGCCACCATTCTGTTCAACTGCATCTTCCTAGCGATGTCGGAAACGATCGAGGAAGCAGAGTAAGTAGCTGCTGGAAGGGTAAAGGATTCTTATGCTTCATTTCATGAATAAAAGACAGATAAATTGCACCAGCTCTCCCGTGCGGACAATGCTTTACCAACGATTCAAATGCTCGGACATTCCAGTACAGAGTATGTCATTGGCCAGTCAGTCCATGTTTATGGATTGAAAGAGTAGAATAGTGAAAGTTCTGAACCAGAAGCGGTGGCCTGCATTTTCTCCCGCTTTCCAAAGAATGTTCAAACCGAAACATAATGTTTAATGGTTTGTCTGAATTCTCCATTCCTTAGCTAGCTCCACAAAAGACCCCACTTTTTGCCCTACTTGATTAAGAAGATAAGTCAACGTTTCAACCGTTTCCACGACTCTACTACCCGACACGGTACATTCTTTGCCCATTACAATTGAATGTTTTACGACAACTTGAAATTGCTTTGCCAGGGCTATAAAGAAGGAAAATGGTTTCATACATCCGTTGTTTTTGAGCCACTCCGAAAATGTCGGTATTACTTCTAGCAGGATTTCTTGGTACGAAGTTTGGCGGAGGTAGAACCCATCAAATACTTTTTAACATATTTTTCAAATCAACTGCTGTGATGGCCCTTTGAGAAATTAGCATTTTCAAGGGCTTAAAGTATGCATTTATGTTGAGATTGAATGCTATTGAGTTGATGCTAGCGGATTTGTCTCATAAAAACTGAACGAAATTTAACTTTTCCATTGCAAACAACATTCAACAATTCTTCAACAGTGCTCTTTTCACCATTTCCATCCCTTAATAACGCTCTCTTTCTTTATCCTTCTCTTTCCTTTTCTCTTCAAATTTTTTAACACTCTCTACCGTCCCCTAGGTATATATTTTTAGCAATTTACACATCCGAGATGATAATCAAAATGATAGCTAAGGGTTTTATACTAAATAAGTATACATATTTACGCAATCCATGGAACTGGCTGGATTTTGTAGTGATAACCAGCGGTTACGCGACGATAGCCTTAGACGTCGGCAATCTGGCCGGTTTGCGAACGTTTCGTGTCCTGCGGGCGCTCAAGACGGTCTCGATAATGCCGGGTACGTAGGCCGGGTCCGCCCGTGGCTTGTCCGCATTCCTATAATCTCACGTTTCTTCCGCGTGCACAGGCTTGAAAACTATCATCAACGCGCTGCTGCACTCCTTCAAGCAGCTGGCGGAGGTCATGACGTTGACCATCTTCTGCCTGATGGTGTTCGCTTTATTTGCTCTGCAGGTGAGTGAACGATCGGCCCGCTTCTTTCCTGGGTTAGTTGTACTCAACATGCATTTCTCTTTCCGCCCAGGTGTACATGGGGGAGCTGCGAAATAAGTGTGTCAAACATCTTCCAGACGATTGGACAAACGTTACCCACGAGGAATGGCACATGTAAGTAGCAGTGATAAACATGAACAACTAACTCTTACGTAGTCAAATCTTTTTGGTGCAATGGCAATAATTGTATGCAGAATTTTTAAGGCACTTCATTCTTAAACATCTCTCATCACGTTCAGGTGGGTCAACGATACGCAAAACTGGATCTACGACGAGGAGGGTCTACCGATGCTATGCGGGAATCTGACCGGAGCACGCCATTGTCCACCAGGTATGTTATTACGCCTCTCAGGCTTTCCTTCATCACACACTCTGGAACCTAAAATCAAATGCTAGTCCGCTCGATAAACACATACGTATGATTGGGCCGACTGTAGCGAAGCAAAGGTCCTTCGACGACATTATCAATAACAACATAAACAGTCGCAACTGATGGTAACACTTTCCTTTGGTTACGGTGCCCCAGCAACAGGAGGCCATCAGGGACCACAAGTTTCCTCCGGTTGCAACGTCAGATCAAGCCACCGTCTTGAAGCATTAGTGATGGAAATCAGAACGGCAAACATGTTGTGTGAGCCAGAAGGCAAGGCCTACACGGCCACGGCACGGGCCCGAACCGGAAAGCATCGATTTAGAAAGCAAACACTTTGTCCTTTGCGGCTCTGGTCGAGAATCAGCTCAAGACTCAACGGAGACAAATCGGATTAGGAAGCATATGCGTAGTGTTTCGTTTCCTATTGGAAGGTAATTCATTGCAATTCCATGACATCGCAAAGGCCCCCGAAGGTGAACGGGACAGCATTCATAATGCAAGAGGGTTTTATTTCCATCCCTTTGTTTATCGATGTTCAGAAGATGTGATTGGCTGCATGGTATGCGATTTGACGCCAGGACTCATGCTAATGTTTCAAGGTTATCTACATCACCCAACTAACTGAGTAGTATGTACTAATAGGAATACAATTCCCGCGGCGACCAGCTGCTGGCGAACATCGACCATGGCAACGAATCAATCTCTTATTCGGCCCGCTTCGTATACATCATGAGAGCCCCCATCCATTCCGATATGCATGCGAACTGCAACTGTTACCATCCTAATGGTGGAGATGATTGAAAATGCAAACCCTACGTAACATGCCCACCTTTTCACCTCCATCGAGCCCTGTTTGCTTCTTGGTTGGCTGTTTGAACGACAAATAAATTGTGCACCATCAGCACAGTAGTACCTCTCTTAGGGGGAACTAAATATAGAAATTGGATCCACGAAATTGACGTTTTGGCACCAGGTGTAGGTTGAAGGATCCTTCAAGCAGTTGCAGTATGCTGTACTCGCTCTACATGTCCTCGAAGCTTCATCCAACACGTGGGATTCACGTGGATCGGAAAATATGGCCACACAGAATATCGCTCCGCCGTTTTCCACGATCGATCGAGTGCATCCTGCCGTGTTTGAATCCTGGCACAGCCTGGAACACATATACAACACCCGCACTAAGTGGATGTTTACGATTATTTATTGAAATCAGCTTCGACAGAATGCAGTAACACCGTTCTAGGGCACCTCTCTCTCCCTAGCCTCGGAAGGGCTGGTGGGCGTCGGTGTACGGTGGACACCTTCTGCGATTAGAATTGATGCTTCCAACAGGATGCACCGTCCTGATGCATTATGCAAAGGGAACAGCAGTGATGGACGTCCCTTTACGTGACCCTTAGGGGCCCGTATATAATCGTAACTAGGGGCAAGATGAGCCCTAACTGCCCTACTGACGAGGTGTAGGAACTCCCTTCGGTGCCCGACGTCGATCTACACTTTTTCTCACACACAAACAACATCATCACCATTACCATCAGCTGAGGCAACTATCGTCCTCTGAATGGACGAATGCATGTGTAACACGTTGCTGTTTGATGATAAATTTTCCCATTTTGCTGCCTGCCTTACTTTCAGAGTACACGTGCCTCTGCGTCGGAGAGAATCCCAACCATGGTTACACAAACTTCGACAACTTTATGTGGTCCATGCTGACCACCTTCCAGCTGATCACACTCGACTACTGGGAAAATGTATATAATATGGTGAGTAATGGTCAAACGGGTTGAGAGAAAGGAGGATGGATCCGGTGGTAAACGAACCGGAAAATCCGAATGCGAGTGTTTTGTTTTCCGGGACAGATTTAGGCTTCGCAGCGGTTCGTTGGTTTCGATGTTTATGTGTTGGTCTCGTAAGTTGACATTTTTTCAATGAGTTTCATCCCTTTGTACGTACGCAGCACAATTTATTTCACATTCTATACATCTATCATGAACATGATAGATTCATCGTTTTAGAGAAGTGTGATACCACATTGCTCAAAAGCTTGCAATTCATTTCAATTTTCTTTAAAACAAAATGACAATTGTAGGTTCTTTATTTCAATTAGGAAAAAAAATCTATTCACCACATCCCGTTGACCGCAGCTTTCCTGGAAAAGCGCGCAAACGGTTGGCTTTAAAAAGCATGCCCTTTCTTGACCAATTCCACTGCCATATCACACTGCCTTACGGCCCCCGCTCGGAGGAAATCCGAAGGGCACAATGAAGCCAAATAAATTCGTCGTTAGGATGCCATTGTTGCGGCCGCTTGTATGTGAAGAAATATAACAAAATTCCTCATCCCGCCGTCGTTGATCGATTCCCGGGGGTGTAATTTATTTCACTCAATGTATCCCCCCAGCCTCCATTCCATCCCCCCTTCACACGAAAGCGCCAATATTTTATGTTACATTTTCCGGCACATTGCAGCGTGCCACACTGATCATCTCGAGACCGGCGAAGCATGCTGCGTTGGTTTGACTTTATGTGGTGGGATGGGGCACACAGCGAAAAATAACAAGAAGAAATAAAAGCTGCCTCTGCAGCGGAAGCGCACTTGCGTGCCCGCAACGCCATTCTTCATCCGTGCTCGGAGCTGCTTGTGGTGTTTTTGGATTGTGAAAACGCGATTTGTCTCGTCGCCGTATCGCACCGGGGAGTGCCCATTAATCTTTCGGTGTTTCGGTTGAACTTTTCGTTCAACTTTCTCAGTCCCAGTTTTCGCCACACACGGTTTCCTTACGCTATTATCCAGTGCAACACTCTGGTGGGGGTTTGCGCGCCGTCCATTTTCACTGACAGTTGTTTACAGATGCTTGACGGTAATTCTCTAAACAAAAACAAAGGAAAGCTAAGGGGTAAACGATATAGAACGTTTTGAAAGGCAGGTAAACTTTTGGAGGTTTGTCGTTCCCCACAACACACTGCCGTTCCTAACCTAACACTGCTGTTGTCCTTTCAACCCTTTTCTTCGCAGGTTCTGGCCACGTGTGGTCCCATGAGCGTGTCGTTTTTTACGGTGGTAGTATTTTTTGGTTCGTTCTATTTGATTAATTTGATGCTGGCCGTCGTGGCGCTGAGCTACGAAGAGGAGGCGGAGATAACGCAGGAGGTAAACTGCTTCGGCATTTAGCGAATCATTGTTGCTGCTGCTGCTGCTGTGATGACAGTTTTCTCTCGCTTGTTTTGCCTACAGGAGCGACGGAAGGATCTGATCGACCATCGGGACGACTCGACGTTCAGCTTCGATCCGGCCAGCCTGAACGTGAAGCAGCTGAGCAAGGAGCAGCGCAAGAAGATCGACGCACGCAAGGGCGTCCTGCTGGCCTCCTATTCGCGCAAGAAAACGCGCCGAAGGAAAAAGGGCAAAGAGGTCAACGGGAACGGGAATCATGTTAGTATATGGGCTGGGCGGAAGGTGCTCCAAGTAGGACAGGTGCGAAACAGATCTATCCCTCTCACCCCGCAGAGTAAAAGTCGCTCCGCAACGCCAAGCCCGAGCCCGAGTCCGCGGCACAGCATCGTGCGACCGCAGGCGTTGGCTGTGCAACGGACGAAGGGTATTCACACGGTAGGGCCTCCGGGGCCACCGCCGCAGCAGCAACAGCAGCAACAGCCGCAACAGCAACAGCAGCAGAACAACAACACACTGCACCCCTTAGGTAAGAGGGTTGGTTTTCCATCAAACTGTTAAACGCATAAAACCAGATTTTTGGACCGTTTTTCACGGGCTGAGACTACAACTATCAACCTGTCATGACAGAATGAGTAAAGGGGCCCATTAAGATACAATTAACTCACAACCATGTCATCAATCATTATCGATGAAAAAGGTTTTCCTGCTACTACCAAAAAAAGCATACTTTTATCTACCCGTGTCATCCATCTTCCCGTTAGTTGTTATTTATCGTTCTCCGAATGACCCTTGACCCGAGTGAATGGCTGCAACTATTAAAACAAGCAATCTTTTCCACCCTCTCTCCGGATACTCTTTCCTTCCGACAGGACCAAACTACAGGGGTCAATTACTGCTATCTAGCCGGCAGGGTAGCTCCAACGCCAGCGAGGGAGGCGTCAACCGGGAGTCATCCCTGGACGATTCCGGCGTCGTGGACGACCACGAAGACCAGGACGTGGCCGGCGAAGCGGGCGAACAGGTTGGTTGTAGTGGCGGGAAACCATTTTTCACACATTCACCCTCGGGTGTAGGGTGGCGTCGGCCGGGCTGGTGTCCCCATTTAGTCCCAAGGGTCTTTGTCTACGCTGTGTGCTGCGTCATCTTCCACGTGAAATCCTTGGAGTTGTTCCACGACACGCGAGAAGGGCGGGTTTCATTGTCTCGAACGGCTTCTTGCCGAACATCTTATGTTTCCTGCCCGTGGCGTCGTCTCACACCTCCGGCGCTTGCCGTTGTCCGTTGTTTTAATTGGAACACTGCTGAAACGCGGAGCCGCCTGGCACGGCTGAGGCCCAGAACGTCGAGCTTCGCAATATCTCACACCACAATCTCTCTTTTGCTCTTTTCTTTCGCTTCCCTTTTCTCCGACACCCTCCACCCTTCCCGGCCCCATCAATAAACGTCCTGAATATTTTATACCGGTTGCGCTTCGTGATTGCTCCTTAATTGCGAGAAATCATCCACCAGCAGCAGCAGCAGCAGCAGCACAAACACCATGGCCAACACCAGCAGCATCCGGGGGCACCCCCGGTGTCCCAGCTGGCTCAACAGCAGCAGCCACATCCTTCCACGCAGCATCCACCACTCTCGCTGCCCCTGCAGCAGCAGCCACAGTCGGGCCTGCAGCGGGAAGTAACGCCGGTGACGCTCGCCCTGTCGCCGAGGGAGGTTAGGATAATAAAGTGTAACGGAAATCTGGCGAAAATCAAACAGCAGAACGTGTACGCCCTCCACCCGGAATACTTATCTCAAATTGTTGTACTAGGTAAGTGGGAATGTGCACCACCGGTGGTTCCGCTTCCGGCGGCCCGCTTCCCCTTCAAAACTACACTGATTGTCTGTTTCGAAACGTTTCCCTTCCGCGGATGTCTGCTGCACTCGGTGTCCAAAATGGAGAAGACGATCTTCCTGATAGAAATTGTGATAGCTGTGTTCAATGTTGCATCGACTACGAAGGATGGTTGCAGTTTCAAAATTGTTTATATAAGGTAAGGAGTTTGGCGCAAAAAAAAAAAAACACATCCCTATTCGAAACAAGTTTTTATTCACTTCTTACACTCCCTCTCCATCCACAGATTGTTAAGGATCCGTTGTTCGAGCTAGGTATCACACTATGTATTGTTTTAAATACAATGTTTTTAGCACTAGAACACCATGGAATGAATGCGAACGTGCGCGATGCGTTAGACATTGGCAATAAGGTGAGACTTAGTACATGATTCAAGCATCTTAACTTATCTAAGTATACGATTGTTTGTTCACAACCCCCCCTTGCTCGGTTTTGCAGGTTTTTACATCCGTTTTTACTCTAGAATGTATACTGAAAGTGTTGGCGCTGTCGAAGGATTTTTTCCTGTGCGGTTGGAACATATTCGATCTGATCATCGTGTCGGTTAGTCTGCTCGATCTGATCTTCGAGCTGATAGAGGGGCTGACGGTGTTACGAGGATTAAGATTGGTTTGTATCTCGCGGCATGATTTTATGATAGTAGTGATAGCATTGGTTAAAAACTTGCTTTCACGCGTTTCACAGTTACGGGTACTGAAACTAGCACAATCATGGACCACGATGAAGGTCCTGCTAAGTATTATCATATCGACAATAGGTGCATTAGGAAATCTGACGTTCGTGTTGGTGATTGTTATCTATATTTTCGCTGTTATCGGTATGCAGTTGTTCTCGAAGGACTACACTCCGGACAAGTTTGCACCGGATCCGGTGCCAAGGTGAGCCCTAACCATACATGCTTTCGCAAAGTACATACATCCTTTATATACATCCGTGTTACTCTTCCCTACCGCCACAGATGGAACTTCAACGATTTTTTTCACTCATTTATGATGATTTTTCGTATTCTTTGCGGAGAGTGGATCGAACCCCTGTGGGACTGTATGCGAGCAGAAGAAGAGGTACCGTACTGGACCGTGATCTGCTCGTTCTAAACTCCTCGCAGTTCTAATGATCACTCCACATTGTTTTCTCACCCTTTTGAAACCCGAAACAGGATGGAGCTTCGTCCTGTTTCGCCATCTTTCTACCGGCGCTGGTGATGGGCAACTTTATGGTGCTGAACTTGTTCTTGGCCTTGTTGCTCAACAGCTTCAACTCGGAGGAGCTTAAGTCAAAGAAGGAGGTAAGTAAGCTCAATCCGGGACCAATTCTTCCCGCCCTCGTCATCGTCCATCGATTGTCGATGTACTGTCGACTCCATCGCATATTCGTCCCATCCTCCATTAGCTGTGCGTTGTTAGATGTGTGTATCATTAGATACCATTTGATGTACGTGTGTGTGGTTTGATTGTGTGTGTGTGATTGTTGGTGCGTGTGTATTTGGTAGTGTATGTCTCCTGAATGTGTAGTGTCTATGTACGATCATCCGTGAGTCTGGTTGGCGTTGTGAATGTTTTCAGACAAACAGTAGCTCATGTCGTTTTACATTACCATCACACACACACACACACACCACGCGTTAAGCTGAAAGGACAAAATGCAAACAAAAACACTCAAACACATAAATAAGTTCACATTCATGATCATCCTTCGTCATGCATCACTTGTCCACACGTGCACTACCGTGTTCCAGAGCTTCGTGAGTTTTCAAACTATCACAACCACACACTATTCACCTCAACGATCATCCGATCAAGCCCATCATCCGTTGAATTGTGTAACTAACAATCGTAATTTGATTAAATGTGTAACTATATGTGCGTGTGTGTATATGTATATTTTTCTTATCTCTCCAAAACACCGAACCAAATCAACTCTACTCGATCGACTTCTCGATCCTCTTCCCGATGGTCCCGATTCGAACCCGCTATCTACAAAAAAAAAAAAACTCTGTTTTATACATTTGTACCTTCCTTCAACACGTGTTGGCTCTTACAACGTTACGAACAATTAACACCACCACCTACTATCACAACTACTATCGTCGATTGTCATCACCCGAACTAACTTTCAAACCAATATCACCAACCCTTCTTATATACCTAATGCTCACTTATATATCTGTCTGATTGTAACCACCATCCAACCACCTTGCAACTTCTACTAACTTTACTGCAACAAATACCGCTACTACTACTGCTACTACTTCTACTACTACTACTACTACTACTGCAACTACCTCCTCCACCACCGTCACTGTGTATGCGTGCACGTGTCCTTGCATCCACGTGTTTGTGTTCAATGTGAAATAGAGTTTCGAGCAGGTAAATTCAAAATTTCCTTTATCGGTTCTCGAGAAACTCGAGAGCCTATAAACCATAAACTCTAAATAATCAACCATTGCACAGGCGCCCCGAAACGGGCTTAGGATAGACGATTACTGCCCTATGATTAGACTGTATTAGTTGGTACTTAGAAGGAATGAAAAAGTAGCAAAAAAAATGAAATGTTTTGCTAGTAGTGTAACCGAGTTGTAAATAGTCTAGCCTTTTGATTAGTGCGAAACTTCCGTTGTTAGATGTTTAGTTAAACGCCTCAAGGAAGCACCCTTAGCACGAAGAGTTGTCTCGTGAGATCATACATAGAAACGGGTCTGTGGTTGCGGGAAACTAATTGTATCACTCGATCTTCCTGATTCACGCGCACCGTCCGTCGATGATGATCGTCCCGCGCCGAAATAGGAAGTCGGCGAGGACTCCAAGCTGGCCCGCAGCTTCGAACGGATACGCTCGATCGTGCGGAAGAAGCGCAACGCGAGCAAGGAGAAAAGTGACAACTACGCCAACACCAAGCTCGAACAACTGGTCAACGAAATAGTGGTGAAGCAGCGCGAGGAGAAGAAAAAACTCAAGCATACGGCGCTCGAGATGCAGCCGTTGCCAGCTGGTCATTCGCTTCCAGCGTCCGATCTGCAGCAGTCGCAACAAGAACAGCATCAGCCGCATTCGCTGCAACTGCACCAGCAGCCGCAGCATCAGCAAAAGTACATGAGTCTACCAAAGGATCTGGTGCCGGTCGACTATCGGATCCCGGGTGGGCCGATCTATAGCCAAAGCTATCAGGTAGAGGATCAGCCTCACGTTGTTGTAAGCATGCTCCTGTGATCGGTGTTTATTGGAATGCCCACTCCCCACTGTGCAACACTCGGGACGGATTCGGCCATGTAACCCTTAATTATTGCCAACTCATTCTTTTCGCCCCGCAGGAATCTCTCAATCGGCCAGTGTCCGGGTCGGACTTTTGCTATGACATTCCACTGAAAGACCGACCACTAAGGACGATCTCCGGCAGCCAGGAAACGGTTTCACAGATGGACGATCGGGCGCTGCCGCGAGACGACAGTGTCCAATCGCAGACCCTCCCGGGTGGGCCTCACCACCAACACCAGCAGCAGCAGCTGCACGACCACCATCGCCAACAGATCACGGACGTGGAGCGTAAGATTCTGCACCAAATGTCTTCCGGTTTCGGTACCCAGCAGAGCAAGGACGAACCAGGCGCAACGTCGACGGCGGGCGAACTGCTCGAACTGCGCAGCTATCCACCGCTGCCGATGGCCGGGTTCGATCCGAACGATCAGTCGATCCACATCGCCGACACGGCCCAACCGTACGACGAGGCGTACCTGCAGTACCAGAAGTCGCTCCTGAACCGCTCGCCCAGCTACCGCAAGTCGCTGGACAAGATCTCGTCGAAAACGTCGAGCGCCAGCTCGTCGCTGGCGAACTCGCTCGCCGCCAAGTGCCACTCGCCATTGGTGCAGGAGGTGCTGAACGCCGGTTCAACCTACCTGCGGAACAGCAACATCTCGCTCATCCAAACGACCACGCCCGTACTCCCTAGACGTGAGGATAATCATTTTTTAGTAGCCGATAGAAGCAACCCGGACAAGGGACCCTCGATCTCCTCCTCGGCCACGCAGTCACCCCTGATCGGGGCCGGTGGTTCCGGCCACCATCAGCGGTCGCCGAGCACGAGCAGCAGCCTGCGGAAGGCTATCGCCGCCGCCAACCGCCTGTCGGACCATTCGCTCAACACGCTCTCGATCGACCACGACGAGCTGATCAACCAGATGAACCTAAAGGACGAGCTGCTCAACTGCGAGCAGAAGGAGCTGTTTCAATTTCTCAACGACGAAATCGACGGGAGCAACAACTACTTCAGCGAAACCGTCGGCTACAGCAGCGCGATCGTCGACGCCGACACCGAGAGTCTGCTGCTGAACAGTGGGCACCTGCGCAAGGACGACGTGATCTACTCGCCCGATCGCAAGATTTCGAACGGTAGCCTCAAGTCGAACCTGAGCAGCATCTCGAACTCGATCTTCCAGGCCCTGGAGTGTCGCCGAGGCGGGAGCATCAGCAGCTCCAACACTGACCATAACAGGACCCACGCCGCAGCAGCTGCGGCGGGGCAACAACTGCATCACGCGCAGCAACGGCCCACCATCTCGATCGACAATGGAAGCCTGCAGTCGCGCCGCGAGAGCGACGACAAGGAGCCGCTGGTGAAGGCGTCCGAGTTTGACGACATCATCCACAGTTTCGAGACGGAGCTGAAGAGCCTGAAGTCACTGTCGCTCGGTCGCAGCCAGTCGCAAACGGACCAGGGCTCGCCGGAGCGCGAACGGCGCAACTCCGATAGCTGCCCGGTCCGCCCGCCGATACTGGAGGAGGTGGTGAAGCTGCGTCGGCCCAAGTCCAGCACGGTGTGCAAGTACCGGAGCGATGGGAGTTCGGCAGGCCCGCACGGGCCCTCGAAGTCATCAAACCGCGGCAGTGATAGTAGCACCGGAAGTGCCGCCGCCGAGCAATCGGATGGAAGCGGTCAGCAGCAACAGCAGCAACGCAGCGAGGCCTCGAAGCGACGCAGCCTGGAGAAGCAGCGAAACATTACGGACGAGGAGTTCAACATGGGGCTGGAGATCAAGAAGCTTTGCGATCAGCTGCAGGCGCCGTTTGCAGGCGGCGCTACTGGCGACGGCGGCCCGAACGGTTCGCCCGGGGCTTCCCTGGGCACTGGCGCGATCAGTACGATACCTATCGTGTTCCGGCGAAAGAACGACTTTCACAGTAGCTTCGATCGCATCAAACGGTTGAGCTTGATCGAGCGTGTCGAGGAGGCGAGGGACGAAGAGGAACACCAGGCGCAGGCACTGCCGAAGGTGTCGAGCGAGAAGCTACCGCGGAAGCATCTCTCCAAGGATCGGCTGGAAACGCTGTCGCTGAAGAGCAGCTACAGCGTGGAGAACACCAACCAGGCGCTGACGGAGGGAACGCGCCAGCTGGGTATCAGCATCCAGGAGTTTCAACGGACGATCGGCCAGGAATCGACCGGCGCTGCAGCACCCGAACACGCGGAACTGACTGTGCCGACGGACGACAAGCGGCCATCGCTGAAGAAGACGGTCACCTACGGCGAGGCTTCGCGCCAGAACAGCTCCACGCAACCGACGCCCAAGCGGACGCCCTACAAATCCTACGATTCGGATGCACCTCGTGAGTAGCCGATTCTGGTTTCTCCGATTCATCACACCCCTTCACCAAGTAACATTCTGAACGTTCGTTCCCTTTTTCTTTGTCTCTTGCAGTGAACCTTGCGGGAAAGCCTTGGCACTGTCTGGTGTCTTACGTGGACGACATCACCGTCGGTGGTCGTCGAAACTCGCAAGGTGTCTACGAGGATCCAATGGCTTTCCCCAGTTTCGGGCGGCGCAAGGCACCGAAAATACCGCAAGATTGCTTTCCCCAAAAGTGCTACGAAAAGTGAGTAGTGCCATCCCGGCCACTACTAGCTGTGTTTCAATGTTTGGTCCTCTTAGTGGTGCCACCTAACTATGTGTCCACCCTGCGTGTTCGTTGTGTGTGTGTGCGTGTGTGTGTCTTAATGTTTACTTCTTTGTGTTTTCTTTCACACGTGTATGATCACGAGCTTTCACTTTTCAAACACGTGAACACTAACTGCTGAATGTTTCGATGTGTCCGAAAATTGTATTTGTTTCATCTTATTTAAATGTGTATTGCCAACTGTTTGTCATCGGTTTTTCGTTGATTTTTGTATGTAATTTTTTTTTTTGATAAGTGTTAATAATGTCCCAAATTCCAATTGATATGAAATTGATTCGAAAACTATTTTTCCTTTGGTCCCATAAATGTTTTACCAACTGTTACATATTAATTGTTTTGTTTTTTAATGCGTTTCCTGCATCCAACTTTCTACATTTATTCTACAACTCGATGGAAAAGCGCACGTTTTGCACTGACTGTTAATTGGATAAGATGTTGTGCTCCCGTGTGCAATCCTTCGCTCACCTCCCGGGGGGGGAGTGTAAAGGGTATAATTATCGGCGCGGTACGGAAGTGTATGCGTATGTTGTGATCAGAATGAGGGCACCATTGCACGTATGAATAAAGATGGATTTGATACCGCACAACCCCTTTTGGCGTCACAGTGCGTGGCTTACAGTGGATCACACTGTGGGTGTGGTGCTTCAAGCTTGTGTGTGTGAGCCTGTTGTATGTGTGTTTGGGAGAGTGTGTGTGTGCGGAAGCTACCTCATTCATGAAGCTTGATCATGCATGATTGTTTTCCCATACCGCATGTATTTGTTAACATAATGTTTTTTTTTTGTATAGATTGGAGCATGTTCAAAGGATCTTTTTATTTCGATTGCATGACTTAAATGCTTCTTCAAAATGTCATAAAATCTTGTTGTTCCTTTTGTTTTTTCCTCTAATGTAGTTATTTAGTAAATTCCTAAAGCAAAGACAGATTATACCCTTATCATTAATACTTTTTTTTCCAAAATTTATGAAGATAAATTTAATTTGAGCAGACGCAGAAAGTTGATGAGATTGAAAATATGATCGTCGATGTCTTTGACGCTTTAACATCGTAGAAAACTGGGGTTTGATCGAACCCTAGCATTAAAATAGGCCACTTTCGTCATATCACGTTTTAAGAAACAGGATTATCATGTTTAAGAGAAGTGATTGAT
>JAOEFI010000006.1:28873817-28909324 GCA_034621735.1 Anopheles plumbeus
CTATTATTTCCACTTATATCTGTACTAAAATTTTGCATTAGGCCACATTCGAGGGTTGGATGGAAGTGATGGCGGACGCGGTGGATGCGCGCGGTGTCGATCTGCAGCCGCAACGGGAAGCCAACCTGTACGCGTACATCTACTTCGTAATATTCATCGTGTGCGGTTCGTTCTTCACGTTGAATCTCTTCATCGGAGTAATTATCGATAATTTCAACATGCTGAAGAAAAAGTATGAGGGTGGCGTGCTGGAGATGTTTCTCACCGAGTCGCAGAAGCATTACTACACCGCCATGAAGAAACTCGGACGCAAGAAGCCACAGAAGGTGATCAAACGACCGATCAACCAATTCCTGGCGATGTTCTACGATCTGTCCAACTCGAGGAGGTGAGCATCGCGATACACGGCAATTGAATGGTGGCGAAATGAATTTTTCATGTAATTTTTCCTCGGTTTTCCCGCAGATTCGAAATCGCCATTTTTGTGCTAATTTTTTTAAACATGCTCACCATGGGCATTGAGCACTACGATCAGCCGCACGCAGTATTTTTTGTGCTGGAGGTGAGCAACGCCTTCTTCACAACCGTCTTCGGACTGGAGGCGATCGTGAAGATCGTCGGGCTGCGCTACCACTACTTCACCGTGCCGTGGAACGTGTTCGATTTTCTGCTCGTGCTCGCCTCGATCTTCGGCATACTCATGGAGGACATCATGATCGATCTGCCAATTTCGCCGACGCTGCTACGCGTTGTCCGTGTATTCCGCATCGGGCGTATCCTACGATTGATTAAGGTGGGGTAGTTAAACAATGGTTTTTTGGAAACAATTAAAGCATACAATTTTCTACCATTGCACAATTTCAGGCTGCCAAAGGTATCCGTAAGTTGCTGTTCGCTCTTGTCGTGTCGCTACCGGCACTGTTCAACATTGGTGCCCTGCTGGCACTGATCACGTTCATCTACGCCATCATTGGCATGTCGCTGTTTGGGCACGTCCGCCAACAGGGTGCGCTGGACGATATGGTAAACTTCGAGACGTTTGGGCGCAGCATGCAGCTGCTCTTTCGCCTGATGACCTCGGCCGGGTGGAACGATGTGCTGGAATCGCTCATGATACAGCCGCCCGACTGCGAGCTAGCTCTCGACTTCTCGATCAACGGTGACTGCGGCCATCCGCTGCTGGCTATCACCTACTTCACCAGCTTCATCATCATCAGTTATATGATCGTGATCAACATGTACATCGCCATCATCCTGGAGAACTTCAACCAGGCGCACCAGGAGGAGGAGATCGGCATCGTCGAGGACGATCTGGAGATGTTCTACATACGCTGGTCCAAGTACGACCCGCACGCGGGTCAGTTCATACACTTCAACCAGCTGTCTGACTTTATCGCTTCGCTCGATCCACCGCTCGGCATTCCGAAGCCGAACACGGTTGCGCTGGTGTCCTTCAACTTGCCCATCTCGAAGGGCAACAAGATCCACTGTCTGGACATACTGCACGCCCTGGTGAAGCACGTGCTCGGCCATGTGGAGGAGACGGACAACTTCAAGCAGCTGCAGGATCAGATGGACCAGAAGTTCAAGAAACAGTTCCCGACGAGGAAGGAGCTCGAGATCGTTTCGTCTACGCGGATCTGGAAGCGGCAGGAGAAGGCGGCCAAGACCATCCAAACGTCGTGGAAGGAGTACTTGAGGTTGTTGTAATGGGTGGCTCAAGACGGGAGCAAATATTTACCAGCCTGTTTATGTTCTTTTCTGCAGGCTTAAACGTGAACGGGAACGCTCGCCGATGTCGCTCGACGAAGAAAACACGCAAACATCCAGCCCCGGTGGCTGGCAGAGTAAGCTGTCCGCCTTGAATTTCCTGCACCTGCAGGTGCACCGCCGCGGAACGGCCACATCGAGTCGGGCGTCGTCCCGAAAGTCATCCCGTGCATCGGACGCGTCAGATTTAAGCGAACTGGCGGGCCCATGGCTCAATCTCCCATTGATGCTTGTGTCTGGCACGAGCGACATGGTGAAGGATGTGAAGCAGCAGCACGCGAACGGGCTTGAGATGAAGTAAGAACTACAACCGTCCAGGAGTGTGCGATCATGGACGAAGTGCCACAATAATGACGCCAAACGCCCACAAATATCTCCACAGGGACGCACCGGACGTGAAGGGACAGCGTCGCAAGTCGTTCTACAACTTCCCGTTTTTCCTGCGCCACCAGGATGCCGTCGAGGAAACGTCTACCTCATCGCCCCAGCCACTCAAGCGGCCGCTGAACGGCAGCGACACGAACCTGGCGCACAACGCTTCGCTCGAGACGGTGGCACCGGTTCCGCCACCGGTGACTCCGAAGTCCAAGCGAGCTACGAGCTTCGTCAAGAAAAAGCCACCACTGGAGCGCGGCTTTTCTGCACAAAGCGCCCTGCGTCTGAACCGGAATGCGGTTGTGCGTAAGTGTCGCTGTTAAGAATGTCACTTCGAAGGCGGGGGCCAATGAAAAAGCCATTTTCATGCAATACTTGTTCCAATCTTTCCTTGACCTTGTATAGCAGACGACACGCTGTCAACCTCGGCCGCCGATGTGAGTATCCTCGTGACGGAACCGTCGCCCGACGTCCCACCGGGTCCTGCTCCAGGTGAGACACTTGTCCACGTTCTAGTGCACCGCGAAAGTGAAGAGTATCAATCGGAACTGGACGACAAAGGTAAGCTGGCGGATTTCAGCTTCGCCCCCATCACCTCAGTGTGCGCTGTTTGTTCACGGTTGGAAAACGTTCATTCTACCGCCGCCTAAACGTATGCAACTACCACATGCCTCACCGCCCCACAGACACCAGTAAATACCTGTGGCACCTGTTTTTGTTGCAAATTGAACACACACCGGCCACAACCCCAAACCCAATGCACCGCTGTTTAGCTGTAAATGTGTTTTTTTTTCTTTCTTTCTGTGTTCTTCTTTCTTCCCTTCCCATGCGCCCCAACTTTCCGTTCCGCCTATTGTGTCGATGTGTTGTGTTGTGTATGTGTTGTTTCATGTTGCAAACCCCGTTGACGACCCCCAACCAACCAACCAACCAAACAACCAACCAACAAATCAACCAACCAACCAAACAACAACACCACGCCAAACGTGTGGTTCCCTCTTCGCAATACGATGACCACCCAGAGGAACCTCCGAAAGCGAAGGAGCCGCGTGATCCTTCGCGTGCAAGTGACATCAAAATTTCACCCGGCACCAACGTTGACTATCAAATTCTAGGTGGCCTCGAGGGCGACCCGCGCCCCGTGGTGACGATCTGCGTCGTGAGTCCGAGGGAATCGCCGGACCAGGAGCCGGGAGTGGCGTCGGACGATCGCGCCGCATCGGTGGCGATCCCGATCGACTCGGAGCCGATCGACGTCAACCTGCCCCGGGATACGAGCAACATTTTCTACGATTACGATGAAACGCAGCCGGAGACAGCGGGGACTGCACCCTCTCCGCCACGGCCAGCAACAGTTCCCGGGTCGTCATCGGGTAGCGAGTCATCCAACCTGGACCGGATCGAGTACGATCGGGCCCGCGCTTTACCGACAGTCATGATGGCCAACGAAATGGAGAGCAAGGTTCGCGAACCACCAGCAACGCGCTCTCGAGCCACGGCTGCTCCAGTGCCGACCGATCAGGCGGACCCTCGGGGGTCACCGAGCTGACCGACCGAGCAAATGGTAACGGCAGGATCCACGGAGGACATCGACGAAATATCGATCAGCGACATAAGTTGACAATCTTCCTTCTGAGTATGTTTCGTCTTTCTACGCTCCCTCCTGGCCACCAGCGGGACAAGCGAAGTGGGCACGCATTGTTGGTCGGCGCAAATTCCTCGCCTCAGCATTTTTGGATTGGGATAATGAATCTTCGACGGTACCAAGGTAGGATAAGGTAATGGGGGAAAACATAGAGCGTATGTAGAGCGTTTGCATGTTCAAAGTCCACAGGACATCTCTAAGAATAAGGAATCTCTATTACGGGACAGGGAAAGGGCTAGTATCCTTTAGATCACATTCGAATTAGACTTGTTCATGGCTGTAAATATGCGTAACTATAAACAAATATCCATTCCTTCCAATGAGTGGATCCTGAAGGATGCAATTCATTCCTGCTACAACCGGTTAGGTTTACGTTGAATCTTGAACAGTTGAACCGGTACCGAGACTGGTAAAAGTGAACCAAATGCCGATGCGAATAAATGTACAGGTAGTTATTCATAATAGTAGCGAACTAATGTAATTCAAGGAAACATGTTTGGAAGTTGGCCAGTTGAAACAATGTTGAGAAGCCTGACGCAAGTTATACGATCGAATGTGATCTGTTTGGCAAACAATGTCATGTAATTGATAGTGGATCAGATGAATGAAAAGCGAATACCCAACGTTGGGGGCAGTATTCCGCGATTCCTCTTAACTACTAGTCTGGCCAACTTCAAAAACTGATTTCTGTTATGTGCTTATTGGTTCATGGAGGAAAAGCGAGTATTTTCGTGCCTCTGTTCGTGACTCCTTAAACTCGCCTATCTCTCACTCTATCTCTCTTACTCTTCCTTCTTTTTGGAAAGGACCCACTGAATCAAACACATTCACTGGACCCTCATGAGTCATCGGCAGAATCATCACACTTCTTACATATCAGTTTGTGATTACCTTCTTATGTGTAGTGCCGGATAGATCATGGATCTTGCGGAGATCGGTCGTTACGAAGATGCTTTCGCATATATATTTGTTGATTGAAATTATCTTTTTAGCGAGTAAGTAGAACGTAAAGCATAGGGGAAGGAAGCCTGGCGAAAGGAACTCAAGTGAGAAACACAGGAAAAAGAATCCAGTTACATCAACGGAGAACGCGAACCAAGATAATCAAGAATCGGTCAGATGAGATTAACATATTTACGAAGGACTAGTTTTTTTTCTTTTCCATACTTCTACTGCGGTAGGCAGGATGCATTTGAGGTGCCACGTCGAACCTGAAATAAGAACGAACGTTCAACGGAAACGCAGCAGCTCGGCTTGTCGAATCAATGTCTAGAATGAGGGAAACATTATCAATCGAATTTATGGTAGTCGCAAAACGCTAGCAAACTCTGTCAAAGCATCCCCTAAACGCAAACCGTGTTATAAACCGTGCTTTATATTGTAGCATTACAATCAACACTAAAACAGATGTACCATTTCCTGTTTAGATTGAATAAATCAGTCACGTCTATGCGAAATCTAACGAGGGGAAAAAACGAATGAAATGCTCCAAGGAGCGTTCAATGGAACGCTCCGATATGTACGTAACCTGATACGCATTGATGGTAAAGTGGCATATTCTAATGGTTTGTAAAACAAAAAAAGTAAAGCACTCAAATTGACATTCGAATTCAAATTACCGTTTTAGTCTTTGACGAACTCTGCCTAAGATGCTGAAGGTATTCCTTTCATTGATAACAATTCAAACCTTTCCGCGACACTTTGCAGCAGCAGCAGGTACTCTACAACTCAGCTGATATGTACGTCAGAAAATGACAAATGTAATGGAAGAAACGTGTACATAGTCGATGCCTCTTCAAAACAGCATAGTGTTTAAGGAACAGTGCTATATAGCATCAAACAAATTTGTTGATAGGATACTAGCGATTAAAAAAAACAGTCAAGGAAACGGTGTAAAGGTTAAAGAAAAAATCATAAAAGATCAACAAAAAAAAAAACAAATAACCCAAAACCAATTCCTTACATTGTATACAAGAAAAACGCTCAGTCAGATTACGGCTGTTTAATGAAAAACTACTTTAATTTGCACTACGACACTGAGCCGACGGGTGAACAACAACGTCGCTGCTCGGTGGTCTAGTGTGGCAATATTAAATAAGTACCCATTTAACGCATGACCCTAGGTAGTGCGAATGCCCACACGTTTGTGGCATCTAGTCATAGGAATATATAAAGGCATGGCTCGGACAACCAACGCTGGTCCCATGAGCATAACATCTCCAAATCGCAGCTTCCACTGTTGTTAGATATGATAGAGAAAAGACGGAAGGGAAATGGAAATCGAAACCTGTATATAAAATGCGTGGAAAAGCAAACTTGACTAGACGGTAAGCTCGAACATTTACTAACCACGTTATTCACGTTATTAAACAAGCAAATATTTCAATAAATTACTCACGTATATAGCGCTAGATGGAACGAATTACGGAGCATTGAAATAGCAAAAATAAGTGACGAAGTAACATTACACTAAGCAACATTGGAGTAGAATAGAAGCAACTAAACAATATGATGAGCGAAAGTCAGATCAAGAAACGAAATGAGAAACGAACGAACAGCGAACACAACGGAAAACAATAAATCTATTCCCGAGAACGATTGCAGGCGTAGTTGGGTTGAAAGTTGATCGTTAAATCGTCGAAGCTAGCAAGCTAGATCGCCCAGAGGGAGACTAGAATATTGTTGTTGTTTTAGTTTTAACTGAGGAAACAAAAATACAAAAAATAGTAAAACAAATAAATAGAAAAAGGTATCTCCCCAGGTTAAGTTCACTAATGGGTTTATCGTTGTTGGTCTTTTTGAGTTGAATCATTACGCCCTGTCACGGTCGATCGTTAGTGGAAGAAAGGCAAGCTGACAAAGCGTTTAAGAGTTATACACCAAAAAAAAAAAAACAAGAGAAAAGAAAAGAAATCTTATAACAAACGGAGAAGGATTTTATGTACATAAGGGAAAAGAGGGTTTGTTGATAGCAAAAAAAAAAAACAACAGAATATTACCAACATACAGTTTGATAAACAATTTGTTACAAATTTATCACGCGCTGCCGCAAGTGGCACTCTCCATACAAGGAACATTCCTCGTCCGGGAACCGACGAATTCCCAGTTAGATATCGATCGCGCAGGCAGGCTACGGTTATTATGCATGCAATAAGGCGCACACACGATATACTTGCAACGTTTATGTTGACATATTAGATCGCTGCACTAGAAATATTTGGCTTTTTATTCAAACTTTAAACTCGGAGTTCAGAGCTCCAGAAAAAAATCGAAAAATGAATGTGAACACCTGTTTTGTTGGATTCGGCTTCAAATGGTAACACAAATCGTTATCTGCCTATCAGCTAGGGACGTGCCCATCGGAAGATCAATTTTCGAAGTAGATTACCCTACAACCCCTCGCCGGACGACCAAAGATGAACGCAATTCAATCTAACTCGCTCCCCTTAACCCGAATTCGTGTTAGTCCGGACTTGTTTCTGGTGTGGCATCAAACAAACGAGACGCTTACAACCGCTAGCCATCATAAGTAACGCAACGAAGCAATATACGACAATAGCATTATATCGCGGCTCCAACTCCTTGCTGCTCCGGACGGACGCCCGCACCAATCGGTGCCAGCTGCAGATTAGGGTGTTTTACATTGAATTAGCTTCCCTCCAAATCCCCTCCCCCGGCCCTGGTGCAGTTTTCCGATGGTCGCCCGGGTGGCAGATTATCCACTTCACGACAGTGAATGCCGTTAGCGATCGGCCGCCTGGCGAACGAATGGCGCGAATTAACGAATCAACTCGTGACTTGCGCGGATGAAAGGTCACACGGTTGCACACATAACCTCATTTGGGAGGGCCATCAACCGGTGGTGTGTCGCGTCCGCCCGCGCGCTGATTGCTTTCAATTATTAGCTCCGTTCCGGGCGGGAGAAGTGAAAGGCGTCTGCAGATGCGCCCACGATACGGAAAAGGGGCAGACGTGTCGTCTTCGCGCGACAGTTGCGCACCTACGTACAGTTGCGTCTCAAATGGGGCTTGTTTCAGTCAGTTATGCTGATATATAGCGCGTAAATCACGACACTTATGTGCCCGCGTATTGGATGGAGTTTCAATGCTACTACGCTCGGAGGGCAAGGAACAGTGAAGGAAGTCAGTTTGGAATACAAGATGAAAAGGTTTAAAGTCCCCAATCCGAATTAGATACAGTGGAGGGGGGGGGGGGGGGGGGAGCAAGAATGGGTTTCAAAAATCTACAACAATTGCAGCATAATGCGCCAAGATAAATGTTAACAGCCTGAAAACCCCCTTTGTAGGGATTATGCAAGTATATTCATTTTTACCGCTTCCGTATCAACCACCCTAGAGCGTAAAAGAAAACAGGTAACAACTGAATTCTGCTTTAAAAAATCCCAACTTTACAGTTCAAACCAGAAGTTACAACCTCACTGCTTAGTGCATAAACAAATCCTTTCCAAACCATAATCCAAGAAACATTTGTAGAATACAACGACCATCACTTGCAGCAATATATATATATATATATATTCAAGAGACCAAATCGGGCAAACGCCGTAGAAAGAACGCTTCCGGGCAAAGTCCGCATGCCAGGCCAGCACGATGGAACGGGTCGCAGCATAATCATGCGCAGATGGGAAAGTCAATTAAGAGTAATGTAGCAGATTTTTGCACCAACCAGTGCTATATGACTTAAATGAAAAAAAAAAAAATTATCGAACACAGTGCCGTTTTAGCAACAGCTGAGGGACCGGATTGTGACACACACTCCGGAAACGAAAATTACGCTTGCATCGTTTGTTTTATTGCCAAGAAGTAGGTCAGTAGGTGATCGCAAGATCAACGTCGTTAGTTGAACTGATGTTCACACACAAAACTGTGAGTTAATAAGAACCGTAGACAATTGTTACATGCTTGTATGGCGAAGTTTTGCGAAATTGGTGTCTAATGAAATTTGCATAGAAATTTGCGCCTCAATCTGAAGAGGTGTCATTAATCCTCGACGATAAATACATTTTCTGCAAGGCTTCAATTCAAGCAAGCGGAGAGAAAATGCCGTACATGAACTTATGAGCATAAAAACATAACCCTCTCCCCTCGCCCAACGAAGTTGCGTGAAGCCGGTACATGATTATGATGACCAATCTTCGAAGAAACTTCGAATAAAAAAAAAAAATCAAATGCGAAAAGGAAATAGATACTACCGAGAGCATTCTTCAAATTACCCTTCACGTTTAAAATAGCTAGAAAGAGGAACGATGTGTAACATTATAACGCAATTATAAGAGACATTTGCAGAGGTTCGTTCTGACTTTGGGTTTGGTTTTGGTCGCTTGTTATGTAGTTAATAAATTTTTGCAAGTATATGATAACCATTTAGCTTTAGGCGCTAGTGATAGTAAAACCGACGATGGCGAAGGACAGCATCGTGGACCGGCTTAATGAATCGTCGTGCATTTGGATGAAATTCGATCATCGCATTAAGTTGAACTGTGACTTTGAAAACGAACCAACTCATGGCAATCCTTCCGACGTTCTTCCGCCCTTTTACTACCACCTTCAGCCACATTAACATAGGCACTAAGAGTTTGATTACGTTGGAATACGTTTTTCAATCACACATCATCCTGTGTACAAATGGCGTGATTGCAATCATTTATGGAAAAGCGCATAAAACAATGGGAGGAAAATTGACAATTCCTACCATTTTGTCGGAGGGTAAAGTTTAAAGCTTCGGTTTACATTCTACTTCGCAAAATAGAATATACCATCCGATTATGGTAGGAGATTGAATTCATTATTGCTAGATTGGTTCAATAATAAACGATTTCCATTTTTCCAAATGGTACACCTAGTCGATCGGTTTTCTTGCGTATAAGCTAGTGCGTGTTACAACCACATAAGATGAAAAAATTCTAACAACAAAAAAACGAACATACGAGCAACCATGAAACTTTAAACAACTCCAAAACAATCAGCAAACCCATTGATGAAACCAGGAGTGCAAAATTGTACGAATCGCACACAGAACGCATTCGCACGTACACATAACACTTGGCCGAGAGAACAACAGTACAGATCAAACAGAAGGAAAGCAAACAAATTAACAATAAGCAACAAAGCATATTAGCCGAGCGATATATTATAGTGAAACAAAGAAAACACCCTTAAGATGGTAAGGTAAATTAAAGCTGGAAACCAATTAAGCGAACTTTGTAGAAAGTTAGTTAGAATTTTGTTAAATTATACATAAGAGAATAAGCGTAAGAAAGATATACATAAAATTATCAACAACAAAAATACACGAAACATAAACAGCAGCAGAGGAAAACAAGTAACACACACACACACACGGTGTACGGAAACAGCTAAACCAGGCAGAAACTAATAACAAATGAAGCGAAGACAAATTATTGACATTTATAGTAACAGATTTGAAAGGTTGTGTAATTATTTAGAAAATACAAAAACAAAAACAATATATATACACACATATAAGGAAATTGCAGAACGGAGGGGGAACAAACAAACAAGCAAGTACTTATTTAAACTATATGAATTTAAGTAGCTCGAAGGAATGGTGGAAGACGCTGGACAAGAAATGAGAAGAAAACCAACAAAAAAAAAACAGCTGAGCTCCAACTGCTCAACGGTAACACAGATTAACATTCAACGAGGAAATAGTGCGGCAAAAAGAAAACCTAATATCAAGGCAGATGTGTACATAGCAAAAGGGTAATAAAACCAGAATTATTGAAAGATATAATAATCAATGGGTCTCTTTCATTTCAATCGTTGTGAATGGATCGTCTACCAGATTGTACATCGTTTTGAGTTTTTTCATTCATCCCTGGCATTAGTTCTGTCATCTGTTTGTTCAATAAACATTGTTTTCCCATTCCAAATAGAAAAGGAAAGTGTTTCTGTGGCACCACCGATTGCGGTTAGTCGAGTTTGTCGTAGGGGTTGGATAAACAATGCCCCGTCGCCAAGCACACTGGCACACTTTAAGGAGTGATAAAGTAAGTTATGTGCCCGGGAGTCATGTGAGGTAGCGTTGTTCTACAAAGCCCCTGACCTAGACCATCATCAACATGCATGGCAAATATTTACACCCGCGACATTGCCGGCGCAATGCGTCGACATTCGCGGAACTGAACGGGCTACCGAAAGGGCCGATAAACCGTAGTACCGACGACGAGCGATGAATGAACGCGTAATTACTCCGTCGGTTTCCGCAAGCTTCGGCCCCGGGAGGCGGGAATAGCGTTTCATCCGGCACGCCGGGCCTAATTCTGGCCGTGCGGCTATAATTAAGCACCGTCGTGCGTGCGCAGCCAGTCTACAGAGGGGACTCTCACGAGCAAAAAAAAAAAGGTGCCAACGTCACGCATTGTCGAGAATGCGCGGCGGAATTGATAATGAGCGAAACAGATTGTTGTCTTTCCGTCTGCCACCGACGAGCAATGACCCTCGGTGTGGGGAGAAGATTGAAACCGTTGGATCCGCCATTCAACATCATTTTTGTCATCACGGTGTTACGGATGGACCTATCTAGGACACATCGGAACAAAGGCGTCTTTAATTCTACACTCGAAACGCAGTTGAAATGGTTCAAAAATTCTATTCTTTGCGTTTCCCTACAAAACGCGAGGGGATGTTTTCGAGAATGAAAGCATCGCAATTTCAAAGCCGGTCGAAATCAATTATAAGTAGCAACTACTCCCGCATCCGATGACTTGGCGTCCGAGCAATTCGTTATGCTCTGTAGATAATTATTGCATTATAGGCGTGCATTTTTTTAATCACCGGTTTGTCAGCATTGCACGTGGCACGCATGGTGAAATTAAAGAACATAGGTATCCATTACGATGACAAACTAAAACCGAATTTTACTTTTACATTTGCCCAACCCAACCCCTTGTTGTTCACATGGTGTGATATTACTGTATCGAACAAAAAAAAAACACGCATAATTCGGCGCAATGGTTTTGATGTAAAGTTTTCATAAAAATACTCCCCATCTTCTAGGCTCTTTTATTGATTTAAGACGTAATGTTTTTTTAAGGTCTCTTCTCTTCTTTGCTTTAAACCGAAAAACCGATCTCTGCATTTTGAACTGTTTCGAAGACAACTTTGCTACGTCCAAGCGTGTAGAAAACGTAATGATGAAGAAGTATGGATGTGTAAAGCGTTCCACGTTGTACAAAACGTCGTCACAGAAATGAGCGATAACGACAGGACGTGGGATCGGATTCGCTCACTCTGATGGACCGTGATTGCAATTTCTTCCTTGCTGGCATGATCGTCACCGTGCAGTCTCTGGTCGTCGCCCCGTCGTCTTAGCGATCGTCGCGCGCGGATGAAGAAACCCTCGTTTGATCGCGTGTATTAGGCATCGCTCTTCTCTACCGCGAACGGTTCGCTGACTTCCAGGGAGCCACTGTCGGCGATCACGACGTCATCGGTGGGCCGGTCGCGCCCATCGGTGCCCCCGCTTTCGATCTTCCGCACGACGTCCATGCCCTCCAGCACCTTGCCGAATACGACGTGGCGCCCGTCGAGCCAGCTCGTCTGCTTCGTCGTGATGAAGAACTGCGAACCGTTGGTGTCCTTACCGGCGTTTGCCATCGACAGCCAGCCCGCGCCGTAGTGCTTCAGCTTGAAGTTCTCGTCAGCGAACCGCTCGCCATAGATCGAGCGGCCTCCGGTGCCGTCGCCCTTGGTGAAGTCGCCTCCCTGAATCATGAAGTCGCGAATCACCCGGTGAAACTTGCTGCCCTTGTAGCTGTGGGATGGGTAAAGGGGACCAATAAAAACGACGACTTTGATGAGAAACAGGTTCGCCGAACGACGCTACCAAGAGGCAAATCCGCTCAACGATGCACGAAAAGATGGGCTACAACTGTTAAGCATAATCGCCGTATCGCCATAATCATCCGGAAAAAATTATAATGAAAAAGAGTGCGCTATGGAAATATAACGCAACATAGTGCTTGGCATAGAATAGCATTGAACTTGAGCTTCATTGTAAGTGATAGCTCACACCATTGTGAAACAAAGCCAGCCCGCGGGGTCCACTGTAGTAGTGTCTGGTTCCCTCCATCCGAAGGCACCACGATCAACATTCCACACAATGTTAACCGTACTTTTCATGCACAAGCTTTTGTCAGGATCACAATAGCTCCAATCGCACGATATAGCGGCCATTGCAATGCTCCGCCGAGCGTGGGATGGTCCGGTTTAATTGTGGTATGTAAATTTCTATGCCATTATCGCATCGTATCGGTGGGGGGAAAAAGAAAATCATTTGTGCACTTCTTATCTCGAATTATGCATTTGAGCTGCTTCCGTCGACCATTCGAGCGGCAACAGATTCAAGTATATTGGGTATGCCCACTAAACTAACTGCTTACCCCTCGCCAACCGTCGTCTTCTCCGCCAGCTCCTTGAAGTTGCGAGCTGTTTTCGGCACGGTGCCACCGAATAGACCGATCACGACGCGCCCCTCCGGCTTGCCACCGATCGTGATGTCAAAGTAGACCTGGATGAGTTTGAAACAAACAAATTATATTTAAAAAAAACGGTGAAGAATTAGAAACTTTCTTCATTCCGCGCCTTGGCAGCAGTCTTCATCGTTCTGGGTGCTTGTTTCATTTGTTGTTAGAGTCTGTTCGCTACGATGAAAACAAATATGACAAAAGTAGGACGAGTCTGGATGTAGAGACGAAAAAATGATCAATTAACAGCATCGCCAGCATGCTGCGATATAGAGATTGAAATCATCTGACTGAGAAGCACTTCGATAGGGTGCCCGTCATTGTTTGAGTTATCGAGGAGGACACGTATACATTTTCGTTCCCGTTATTCATGCGGTTGATGTCATAAGTGACATGTTATGAGCGAAAGATAACACCTAATTATGAAACGTTTTTCGAAACATTGTACTGCATCAATGAATGAATACCTATTATCGTTGCTGTTGTACAAAATATCCAATTAGAAAACAATGCAGCGGAACGACTAGATGATGACGCTTACCTTATCCGTAACTTTGGGTCCATCTCCGCTGCCTAATGCACCGGCAACCATCACACTAAGTATGATCAGAAACATCATTTTGTTCGCTATCACAAGCAACGTTTGTTTCAAAATAAATCACGACCGTTCCAGTCTGTGAAGCAGAATAACGATGGGCACTGCTATCGTCTTCTTTCTATCAACTGCGGAGCACGTCGCCGAGAAACTCGCTTTTTTAACCCGATCGCCGGCAGTGTTGCGAGCGAATGATGGACGCCCGAAGAATCGGCTTGCTGTTTTCTTCTACTCGGAATCAAGAAGAGGTAAGGTTTCTACATTCTTGACAGGTTCGATCATGTAAAGCATTTCGACAATTCAACATTTTATATCATGAGTATAAATTGTTGATCGTACATGAAGTATGGTTGGGTGCACCACGGTTTTTCTGTAGGCTAAGTTGTGCCAAATGTTCAGGTACCAAACTGCTATAGAAGAGACGCCTGAATGGTAAATAAAATCCTTCAACAGCCGTCCAAACATGGTATTATCAGAAAACTGTCAACTCGTATAAAACTATCCAACCTTCATCATGAAAAAAGCTTGAATTAGAACACGTTGACGTTCGCCTCGCTTCTGCATAGCCGACTCGACGAAATGGTGTTTTGCCTAGTTGCCGGTAGACGGCGCTGATAGTAAAAACGCATACTTTAAACTGTGCGTTTCTAGCTGCTCCTTATAAAACGGCCGATGGCATCGTCGCATTCTTGCAAAGTAATAATACCTATTTATTTAAATTATGGTTTTTTTTAGCTGGTTTTTGGTTTTCATAAAATCAAATAACATATTTTATAAAGGCAAAGTTCAGTACTTCCACTCAATTTAATAACTGTATTTTAAATACGAAAATTCAAGGTCACATACAGGATGCTGGTGAAAAGAAAGTAAGACATCGGTAATCTATTTCGATTCGACCCATGTCCTATCCCGCTAGTTCCGGTTGGAGGAAGGAAAGATAGAGAACCACAGTTTCGGCATTTGACTTTATTATGCACTTGCCAACAAGTACATCTCAAGAATGCGCCGTATGACGAACGAGCGGAACTGCCCCTGCATTGGGTCAATGCTCAATAAACAGAACACTCAAACAGTGGTAGTCGACAGACTCTTCAAGTATCTCTGTAGCATTACGGGGAATTTATACGGATCCTCGTATGTAAGTGGGGGAAGGTGGCGGGTTTTCTTAATCGATAAGATGCACTTTCAAGTGACGGAGTCTTCCTGTTAATCGTTGTCGATTATAAAAAGGAAGACCGACTAGCTGGACGCCCCAACTTAACCACTTTACCTCCTGCGAAGCAGTGGAACTTTCTCAGATTGCAAACATTTGAATACATCAACGGTTTTAGGATGAAAACGACAGTTATGGTGTTGGCCCTACTTTTGGCATCGCTCGCCATCGTCCGAGCCGGAGTACCCGGAGCACGTGTTGTGAATGGCGAAACAGCTTCCCTGGGACAGTTCCCGTACCAGGCGCGGCTTACGGTGAACCTGGCCAACGGGCAGCGTGCCCTATGCGGTGGATCGCTCCTGAGCGACGAGTGGGTCCTAACGGCGGCCCATTGCGTGCAGAATGCGAAGTCTCTGGAGGTGCACCTCGGCGCTGTCAACTTTGACGACAACACCAACGACGGACGGTTGGTGCTCCAGTCCGAGCGGTTCTTCCGTCACGAGAAATACAATCCTCTGTTCGTGACAAACGACGTGGCACTGGTTCAGCTCCCGGAGAAGGTAAAGTTCAGCGAACGCGTCCAACCCGTCCGACTCCCGACCGGAAGCGACGATTTCAACGGCCGTCCCGTCGTGGTAAGCGGATGGGGGCTGATGGAGAACGGTGGAACGGTGGCTCAGAAGCTCCAATATGCTACGTTGAAGGTTATCTCGAACAGTGAGTGCTCCAAGACGTTCGGCCCGCTGTTGGTGAAGAAGAGCACCGTGTGCGCCCGCGGTGACCAGAAAGAATCGCCCTGCAACGGAGACTCCGGCGGTCCACTGGTGCTGGCCGACGAAAAGACGTTGGTCGGTGTGGTGAGCTTTGGCCATGCGACGGGTTGCGAGCGTGGTTTGCCCGCCGCGTTCGCTCGCGTAACCGCCTTCCGCGACTGGGTCAACAAGAAAACTGGCCTGTAAGCAGCAAATAACGAACTATCCGTTTACGGTGGTTACCAGCAGAAACAAAACATAATACATAATACTAAAGACGCTACGGCTATGAAGTTAGTAGAAAAATGAAATGCATCTGTTTATTTTCTTACATCCTACTGCCACTTATGCGCGATGGCTACTTGAGGGAACCCTAAACAACCTTTGAAACGAAAGGTAACGGCTTAAAATTGTCTCCACATCCGAAGCCTGTGGATTCGGAACCAAGAAATCTTATTTTTAACTTTCGTCCTTCGATGTGTTCCTCTCATCAGCATTCCCAACATGATTCCTTCCCACACAATCTAGTTCGTATCAAAGAAAAGAATGCTCAGGATGTCGTTTTTTCTTAGCACAGAAGACAATCGCTGTTTCTTCTTATTGCTATTTATACATACACTTCCATCTGTTGTCATCCGTGACGGGGTACATTTTCCAATTCCTATCACTTCCTAGTTGTCTGTACATGTTCAATCGAAATAACAAAACTCAACGTTACTCTATGAGCTCAGTTTTCTTGCATCTTCTAATCACCATAATCCGTTAGACCATTGGGCCAAGATTTTTTGTCGTTATATTTGTTTTCATTAACATTTTTCTACATCATTTCCAGCACTCTCTGTTTTAAATGTTCGGAATCTATTGGAGGGAGGAAAAAATAAAAGGCATACCCTCCGTCCGACCTGCGGCACTAGGAGTAGGAACAAAGAGGAAAAACCCGTCTGTACAATCAAAACCACTCCTTCCACTACCCTTCAGTATTCAATCTAAATCTTCTAGTTGCTTGATATTTTTGAATTCACAATTCTATTTCTCAAATGTAGCTTTTCTTAATACGAATTTGTTAATGTACAACTTTGCGCAGTTCTGTTGCGTCATCTGTCTGCAGGATGTTTAAATGTAAGATTGCTTTCACCGGAAAAATCATATAACATGATTTATCAGCTACTGTTCAACCGGACGAACTTACAGGCGTATTTTGACCTATACTAAGCTCTTCCAAATCGGATCAATCGGTGTTTGTTTGAACACTTCAATTTCGTTCCGTCACCTCACATGTCGTTCGTCTAAATCTACCTTTTCTAAATCTGCATATACTATGTTTTCTTTTGCCGCTTGCGTTTTCTGTCTCAATGGGTGTTTTCAGCAGTTCTTTTGAATACAGCGTTAGCGCACCGCTGTAGAATATTGTGGCGATATTGCTGTCGTCAATGGCAACATCTGGATCGTGTCGTGAGTCTCTACGGGGAGTTAAGTGGTGAGATGTCCCAACTGGTGCTGCATTTTGAAGCTTTGTTTTTCATCCCCAATGGTAGTGGCCACATTCATGAATACGATGTACGATTTTTCAAATAGCTTTCACCAACTATGAACCGAGAAGGCTAATATCATAGAAAACTAGGCAATGCAGAAACCTTCGCATCCGGTAAAGGCTAAGAACAGCTTCCAACACGATCCATTCGTTATGCAATCGCACCCACATCGAGCATTAAACAAGCGGACGAGAGCAGAACATCAGGTATAGACAGTATTTTCGCCGGTTCACTTCCGGCCTATCGTTAGTGATTCTTAACAAATGAATTTTGCTTACACGTAGTAGAACGCTTTAAGTAGGTGTGCGCTTCACAGGTATTCTTAACTTCACGTGTCAAGGTAGCGCCATACGCTACGGCATAGTGTTGCGTGCAGCGTTGTTTCGTTGACGTTACGGCCGATCGACGTCGCGTGATCATTTCGCTGATCCCAAAACGAGAGCCACGCCGAAAGTAAATAAATAGTCCGAGCGCCGGCTACTGGAAACATTGCAATGGAACACCGTTCAGCTGCTCCCGCTAGCCGCCGGCGCGGTTACTTCTAGTTGATTTCGATGAAGCGTTTGGTTCCCTGCTTGAGTTTCTGCACCTCCTTCTCCAGCTTCTCGACCCGTGCACGATACTCTTCGTTCTGCTTCTGCGACAGCTCGAACTGTTTCCTCAGGTCCTCGGTGAGCTTCTTCAATTCCAGTATCTGTCGTTCGAGCAGCTCTACCACCAGCTTGGTTGTACCGGCGTTTCCCGCCGTACTGTTCATGTTCGAGGAAACCGAGTTGCCCACCGGGGTGACACGGTGGTGCGTGGCGATGGTGCTGCCCAACCGGGGAGACGATTCCACCGACACGACCGTGTCCTGGGGCAGCTTGGTGGGCAAGGCTGAGATTATCTCCATTCCAGTGGCCGTCCGGAGCCGTTTAACGCCGTCGGCGGAGGTGATGATGTGCCGGTTGTGCCCACCGTTCGCTATACTAATTCCACCGGAACTGCCGCTACTGCTACTGATTTTATGCACTATTTCGCCAGCACTCGTGGCCTTGACCACGTTTAGCCTACCGGATGTTATGGGGATGCGGTGGCCGGCTTTCATGACAATTTTATTGATCTGTTTCGGTGCCATCGTACCGCTGGGCATTCCGATCGTATGCGGCCGACTGTTGATAGGAACTCTACGAAAGGTATAGAAATTATATGACGCATTCGAAACCTACTGATAGATGAAGAAAACGCATAAAAGTTCCTTGCAACTTTTATGTTCCACGAAGCTTCAGCATGCTTTAATAAAAAAACAGTACGAAGGAATTGGATGTACTTACCTTACGGTTGTCGGTGTGATTGTTTTCCTGTACTCCGATGAAGGTAACCGCTTAAGAGTTCCCACTTCGCCACCACAGATCTGCTTGAATTCTTCTGGCGACAGGATTTTGATGACCTTGTTCGTCTTGATCGTCGCCGTCGTTCCAGTGTTCGTCTGCTGAACATGGTGTTGCACTTGTGGCTGGTGTTGTTGCTGCTGTTGATGACCAGGTAAACTAACCCCAAATGAGGTGGAAGATTGTTTTTTGATGATTTTGAACGACTGCGGCTTGGCGTGTGCGACGGCACCACCAGTGTGCACTACCGTGCCCGCGGGTATCGTTTGCCGTTGTTGCTGTTGCGAATGCGGATGGGCCGCCGAGTGATGGTGCAGGCTTCTCGTTTCTTTGAGCGCATACTTCCCTGCCTCGGAAAGTACGATCTTCCGGCCGCTTTGAATGGCGGAGGTTATAAGGCTACCGGTGTCATCCGACGGCATTAACGCGATGCCGTGCTCTTTCAGCATCTGGAGCGTCGAAGAGTCAAGATTTTTCGGATCAGTCTCGGTACTCTGCTCTAGGTTCGTTATGGCATCGCTCAGACTGTCCTCTTTCTCGATGAGATGGTCCGTATCGTTCGCAGAATCATCCATACGGTGCGACCCGTTCGACAGGTTACTACTTCCATCGTTGCTTAGGTCCATCGTAATGTTATCCTCTACTTCGGCCATTCCATCAGCTGTCCCGCCATGCGTACCAAGATGCCGTTCTTTATGCTGCTTCAGTTCGTACATCAGACTATCCGTGGCCTCTTGTACCTACAAGCGACAAACGCACATTTAGCATCCGCGCTTACAAATGGTAGATGAAAATAAAGAAAATGAAAATCGTTCTCCTTACCCCAACCTGCTCGGTGCTCGCGGCACGCATCTGATTTGCAAGCTGCAATATCCGCACCAGCTCCGACTGGCCCGTGTCCGTCGCTATCTGGATCGGGGACTTGCCAAACTTAGATACCTCGTTCGGATCCGCCCCATGCTGGAGGAGCATTTCCACGATCTTTTCGTGCTTTTTCTCGACCGCCCAGTGGAGCGGAGTCATTTTGAGCTGTGGAAAAAGACAGAAGAATCCAAGTGAGAAACGGGTTCCCCGTTTTCCCCGTTGGCAAAACATACCATATCCTTTGCATCGACTTCACATTTGTTACTTAACAGTAGATCCACCACTTCTATGTGGCCATGGTACACAGCCAGATGCAGTGGCGTCCGGTCGACCTTGGTTTTAGAATCCTTGCTAATGCCCGCCCTCAGCAGAACCTTGCACGTTTCTATATGGTTGTGCCTTGAGGCCAGGTGTAGCGGTGTTGTGCCCAGCTGGAAAGGAAAGAAGAAGCGTATGGACGAGATTCTGCGAAGCAGCATGTGCCTGTCTTACCCAATCGGCAGTGAACGGAGCTCCGCGGCTCATCAGTTCGTGCACCTTATCCGTAATGCCGACCCGGGCCGCCTGCAGAAGGGCTTTCCCAAGGTCCGTGATCACCGTCTGATATTTCTAAGAAAAAAAAAAAGAGTGATACTCTTTTCTGGACTCCTTCCCCATGTATCGAGTGCTACACTTACCGCCACGCCGCCTGTCACGTATTTTTCCACCGACTCTTCCGAGTCATTGCCTGCTATAATATCCATGCCGAGGGTACCGAACAGTTTCTCCATAAACATGATCGTTCCGGCGCCAATCGGGAAAGCACCGTCTAGTTTGCTGCCAGCGATCGACTTTCGCCACCGTATTTCGCTCTCCTCTCCTGAGGTATGCACACCAATGAAGACGGAAGTGAACTCACAGAAAATAAACTAAAGTTGCATTGGATAGATGCAGGGGCGAATCGATTCGTGTGGTTTTGAATTAGATGTCCCATGCACAACAAAACAAAGCGAAATGAGAAGCCTTTGCAGAATAGTGTCAGATATTCCAGTTATTCCTGCTTCCGCTGCCCCCACCGAAACCGGCGGCTGCTTCGTTCACAGCAATGGGGCTTTCACTGGAGCATAAGAATTTGTTTTCAACGGGGACGAACTATTTTCCGGTGTTTTTTTGGCTCGGCACTTGAACAGGAAATGTAAAACCGACCGAACACGACTGCGGAACTGATTGTTACTTTTCAATCACCTTTCCAGTAAACTTCGCACGACGGAAAATAGTATCTGAAGGCTGAAGTTTTTCTATTTTGTGTTTCATTTCGCGTGCAGCGAGTCACACAAGCTGGTTACGGATGTGGAACGGAAGTGAAATTCAGCCGAAATTTCACAGGATCAATCCTCGATAAGGGCAAAAGACATTTTCACCGCAATCCTATGGGTTTCGGCTGGCACGAAAGGCACAAAACATTTGGAAAGTCTAACTTGTTTACCACAAAAAAAAAGAATTTCCTCGGTTAGCTCGGCATTGGCGTACATTGAGGATTTTATTTTGTATCCTCCACTGACAATATTTTGACATTTCAATGTAGTGTTGATCAAAGTGCCATACAAGTGGATAGTATACAAGTGCATCGAGGGCTCTGCTTTTGACAGTTGTACGACCGGATTTTGTGTTTACATCCGCTATTGCGCGAATTCGACTATCATCCGAGTAAAATATTCTTAAATAAAAATGTAATCACTTCGCGTTGTGATTCCAGCCAGAGTAGATGTGTTTTATCTTGTGTATCAAATAATCGTGTGTATGTGGTTTATCCTGTGTATTCAGCAATAATACAATAATTTACACATTCGTACATGAAAACGTATGTCTACTGCATCATTTTTGGAACTGTCAAATAATTTTGACTTCTACTTCTGCACTCTAGCAAAAATATTCCAATCGAGACCACTTGGCACATTACATGGCACTTTGACTGGATCAATCATTGCCAACATGTCAAGCTGTAAGCATTTCGGACTCGCCGGGATCGTGATTTTTGCGGTATTTTCACTCGCCCCAGCGGCGACTGTGGCCGAGCCGGGTGAAACCTTGGTCCTGCTGGACAATTTGGCCATCCGGGAGACGCATTCTCTGTTCTTCAAAAGTCTGCAAGAGCGCGGATTCAAGCTCACCTTCAAGCTAGCGGATGACTCCAGCCTCATTCTGTCGAAGTATGGCGAATTTGTGTACCGGCACCTTATCGTGTTCGCCCCGTCGGTGGAAGAATTCGGCGGCTCGCTGAGTGTTGAGGCGATTACGGAGTTTATTGACAATGGCGGCAATGTGCTGGTGGCTGGCAGCACCACGTCTGGCGATGCACTACGCGAGTTGGCTTCCGAGTGCGGGTTCGAGGTGGACGAGGAGAATGCGGCTGTCATCGATCATCTGAACTATGACGTGTCCGATGCAGGAGATCACACCACCGTCGTTGCTTCGCCTGAGAATCTAATTGATTCGAACATCATCGTCGGTAGTCGGTCGTCGGTGGCTCCTTTGCTGTACCGCGGAACCGGCCTGTTGGCAGACCGCGAAAACCCCCTCGTTCTGCAGCTACTGACGGCGGATAGCAGCGCCTACAGCTACGTGCCCGATGCCCCCATCAAGGAGTACCCGCATGCAGTCGGCAAGGGAACGCTGCTGATTGCCGCCCTGCAGGCCCGCAACAACGCTCGTGTCGTGTTTTCCGGCTCGCTGTACTTCTTCTCCGACGAAGCCTTCCTGTCAACGGTGCAGCGTGCTCAAGATGCACCGGGAAAGAAGGCAGTCCGCTCGGGTAATGAAGACGTGGCCACAGCCATCAGCAAATGGGTGTTTGGGGAGAACGGCGTGATCCGGGTGCGCTCGGTGAGTCATCATAAGGAGGGTGAAACCCAGCCACCGTCGGCATACACCGTTACCGATCCAGTGGTGTACACAATCGAAATCGAAACCCGTGCCAGTGATGGGCAGTGGAAGGCATTCGAGGCGTCCGACGTTCAGCTGGAATTCGTCCGCATCGATCCGTTTGTCCGCACCACGCTCGTGCCGGTCGGAGGTGGCCGGTACGAGGCACGGTTCCTCATTCCGGACGTGTACGGAGTGTACCAGTTCAAGGTGAACTACGACCGAACCGGTTACACACATCTCTACTCGACAACGCAGGTGTCCGTCAGGCCCCTCACCCACACTCAGTACGAACGGTTCATTCCGAGCGCCTACCCGTACTACGCTAGTGCGTTTTCGATGATCGTCGGTATGTTCCTGTTCTCGTTTCTGTTCCTTCACTTCAAGGACGACGGGGTCAAGCAGGGCAAAGTGGTTTCTGGAGGTGATAAGAAGCACCAGTAGGATGGGCAGGAAAAGACTCTATGTAGAACAAACCTGTACCTCTAACCAAGGATGCAGGCAAATCGAAAAATTAGAAAACTTACAATAAAATACAGCAGCGTTAATAAGTTTCATTTCCCTTATTTATTGAATTCCTTTATTAGTCTTCGCGATGTAACAATATGGTTTAAACGGTATCAATTTCATGCTTCCGCACGTTTCTACCGGGAAGAAGATTCACGCACTTGTCTTTCGTTCCGCACTCGGCAATTTATGTTTAACCAATTATTCATTCTTCGCTTAACAAATCAACGTGGCTGATGATCCCTACTAGCACAATGATAGGGGTTTATGTTAATTTTTCATGCTTTCTTCATCGAGAAGCAATTTTCCGTCGATTCCGATATCTATTGGTTTACACAACGTGTTTAATACCAATTGGATCAATTCAACTCCCATGATAACGCACAGATCTGGATTGAAATTATATCTCAAAGTAATCAGCATGGTGGTTTGAAATTTAGAGTTTATTACGCGGGTGGTGGGTAAAGAATCAATCATGCTGCAAACATTTCGCTTGCTCCAATGATGGCTATTTTCCATCTGTAAACAACGATATGTTCCGTACCAAGTGCAATACGTCTTGACTTTTGTGCTATTTCAGTAAGTTAGTGCGATGCAATGTAACTTTTTTGGCCTTTTTGTTTAGCAGCTGTAAACACAGTATTTACATGAGCGAAACATGTACAAACTGCGAGGAAATATCCTGCAACGTAACCAACAAAATCAATAAATTCGTGGGCATCCCTGGGAGGTGATGGTAGCGGTCCTATACGTCCTCTTTTCACCATGTGATTAATTAGTAAGCGACTCTTCTCATCGTTTGTATTAAGCATTTAGAATGTGTTCGATTTGGTCACGTTTGTTTCTGATTGAAAATTCAAACGAAAACAGGAATGCAGTGGAAAAGATACTTTTTTCGACTGCTACAATAACGGTAGTGTTTTTTTTAAATTTATGATACGCTGTTACTGACTCCTGCTTGCTCATGTTTTTTTTTTTAATTGAACCCTTGACATTCTCGTTTAGTTTAGTTCGTCCGTTGTATTAAAAGTACACAATAGATGTGCAAAAGGTAGAAACAATGTTAGACGATTATTCAAATTGCTTTCCGTTTTCGCTTTCGATTTCCCCCTTTTTTAAATATACCCACTAACGCTAGAAGTATATTCTAGTTACGCTTAATATATATATATATTAATGCTTGCCTACACGCTAAAGTAATATTTAAGCGCTACTAGTTTCCAAACATCCTGCTGTGGTGAGACAGTACAGTACGGAGAAACAGAAGTCAATTCTTCCCCAAATTGTCATAATAAGTTTCATCAACGTTCTGAGCACACCCGGCTGTTTCGTGGTAAAGCTTACCGTTTTTCTTTTGCGAATCGCTTTGATTCCGTTTTAAAAGAACCCTGTAATGTATGTATGAGCTTCACTTGAAGCAAGTGCTTTGCCGCTCTCTAATATTCGTAACTTGTTTGAGTCTTCTTGATCGCCACGCTGACGATGTTTTGGAAGCGCAAATATTCTGTAGGACGTATAAGATAAAAACCATACGAAACGGTAAACTGTTGAATTGCAAGTAAACTCTCTAAACACTACGGACAACGATAGTTTATTTCAACGGGAACACGTGTTGGGGGAAAACAATCTTAAATAATAATACGCTGCATGCTATTCAAACCGAACGCCGTCCGTCACTACGTAACAATGGTGGACCCCGGGGGCACGTGGTCGCTCAGAAAACGTCTGAAGCCTGCCAGCAGGATTTTATGCCTCTCTTGGAGTACGGGATCAACACAAAACGGCTAAGCGCTATATCTATGGAATAGCACAATTAAATTCGGACATCCATCCGGAATTGCGCCACTGCTCACGCTCCTTCGACGAGGGCTTGAGTGATCAGTTCCGTTGTTTCAAACAGTCACGAACCAAATCCTCCGTTCAGTCCAGTAATGCATGTTTTGCTTTTATAAATACTATAAGTTGTTGGGCTTGCTTTCAATTACGTTCCTTAATGGTTTAAAATCGATATTGACAAGCGACAATATAATCCCTAAGCGCGCAACTCTCGACAACTGGTTTTTCCAGCACGGCAAATAAGTTGAATTTGCAGTATAGTAACGTATGGTTTTGATTGCTTTTATTTGCTTTGCAACTGGGTAACTATTCTAACTGTTTTTAGCATCGATTTACCAACGGGAGGAAGCAGGGTTTGGGATCTACTTCGTCCATACTAGCTTACTTTTGAAATTACCTTTCGAAGGTAATGGTCCTGCGTCGGTTGCGTTGGGTCGGTTCAAATAAATTATTCAACTAGTTCGAATTGTTTTCGGCATGAGCATTAACGTTAACATGAAACCTCACAAAAGAACATCATCCTATTGCAGACCGCAGTTTGATCGAAGACGATCGTTCCTTTCGATCGTACTCCGGTTCTTCGGCGCGACAACCAATATTAAACAATTGACAACGAGTGGCGGCTGGAAAATTCAGATTTGCCACATTTGTTTCGCTCTAGTTTCGTTTAATGTTCCTGTCTGTTCCCCCTGCTTTCATTGTTTTCTTCGTTGAACACCTTCATGTTTCGGAAAATGGCTTTCTTTGGCTCGTTGACTGCAGTGAGTTACCGGTTTCATCAATTTTTCGGTTGCTTCCAAGTCTAGTGTATGCTATACCGAAATGTTTGGTAGCTTTGCAAGTTGGGTCTGATGTTCAACCGATCGGCAATGTAGCGACAATGCCTGATAGGAACACAAACTACTACACAATGTATATAGGTTTTACTGCCATTTTCAATCAAAATATAGTTCATGTGTTTTGTGCGTTTTTTTATAGAAAGATTCAGTTGTAAACTCCGGTAGGAGCCTTACTTGAGACCTTTGAGTAGTAGGTTCGGTATATTAGATGGTTTCTGGAAAGGCTAATACACTGCGGCATGTGCGGGTTTAGAACAACAGCACATCATTGTCCTCATCTGTAACAAGAAGAAATGAGTAGGATGACGCACATTAAAACGAATGCAAGTGACGATCACAGGAACTGATTCCATGGCCATGGCGTGCATTTGATGAAATAGCAACTGAAACTATTCTGATATGGGATTTCAAGGATTGAAATAGATTTCTAAAAGGGACTGCCAGTGAAGCGATTTACTTTCTATCCGTATTAAACGTTGTGCGATTGGTTGATCTGCAGTTTTCGAATCCTTAAAGAAATAATACAATTGTTGAAAAAGAAAAACAATGCAAGCACAGAAGTGAACTAAAAAGACCTACCATAAAACAGGCAAACTGAAAATACGTTCGAAAAAAAAAAATGACGAAGGTTTATTAACCATAAACGTAATAAGGCTTTATTGCTTTTCTTCAATTGTTTCGTGAATTAATACCTAGGTGGTGGGGGGAAGGGATGCGGTTTTTATCCGTTTTTGACGCGCAATAATTTAATGTAAAATCATATCATATCTTAAACATTTGGTTAAACACAAGCAAGTCTTTCTTTTCTACACACTGATAATGCTGTACAATACTACTATACACTGTGTTAGCAAATTATTAATCGTAAGGCTTTCCTCAACTTATTGCATCTACTGATTAGATGCTGTAAAGTTTTTCTCATTGGTCTGCAAAAGAATTAATTGAAAAGGTTTGGTGATGTTTACGATTTTCTATCGTTGAAAGATAAAAATCTTGATACTTAAGTAAGATCACCGTGTAAGAACTGTGTGATGAACAATAGCAGGACCAACAGATAAAACCAGTTAGCGAATTAAAAAAAAAAACAGATAAAAGCCTAACACTACTGTTGGTAATGATATACGTACACTAGAAAGAGAATAATTTCCTAGGCGGAAGGCGATGGTAAAATAAGAACTATAATAAACAGAGGCGAACGCCCCGCGTCAGGTCGAATGATAATACGAGATTTCAGTTCGTTCGATTAGTGGGTATATGCCGCGCGCACGACACTCTAATGGCAAGAGAAAGAATACGATGTCGAGCGAGGGAGTTCTGGGGTTGACGTCGTGCACTACTGAAGAGAAGCTGCCTGAGGATGGGTGTATGAGAGTTCTAAGCTAACGGCAATGCACGATCGATTCCCCACTGCGCCGGTGCTCGATGGTGTGCAGGATGATGGTGGTGATCCGAAGGAAGGAAATATCGGCGGCCACCAAAAGCCGTCTAGTCTAGAGCAGGGTACTCTCGTACCCTCAGGAAGAGGTGGCCACCGTGGTTGTGGTGGTGGTGGTGTTGACGGGGATAACCTGAGATTGAGGTGATTCCACCATGGTCGGATGGTTTTGGTCGGGATTTGGTTTACCTTTGCTGCCACCGGTTACTGTCCCTGGCAGGGCGGTTCCACTGCCGCTGAGCAGCGCTGCGCTGCTGCCGAGCGTGGATAGCGTACGCTGCTGGAACCCGGTTAAACTACTCTGGGACGAACTGTCCGAGTGGTTGTTGTTGCTGCTGATGGCCGCGAGCGACATTGCCATCGGGTGATGGGTGGGACTCTGCGATGGCGTACTGTTGGTACTTTTCGCCTTGCGGAACCAATTGCCCAGCTTGCGGCGTCCGAGCGAATTCGAACCGTAGTCGGTCGCTGCTAGCACCTGCTGGTGCTGTTGCGGTTGCTGCCCGAGTGCTTCCTTTGGCATTTTACGAGACTTTTTCGGGAGTGTATTACCACCACCAACGCCGGCTGCGACACCTCCACCCGACAACGGGACAACCGGGGGCATCATCGGAGGGGTTGGTCTACTGTGAGATTCTTTCGCATAGAGGGTGCCCACACCGGCGGAGGCGGACGAAGAGTTACTGCTTGCCAGCGACGGACGAAATCCGCACGACGAGTCCACCAAATCGTATACGTTGCTGTGTTCGCTTCCCTCCAGCTCCTTGCTGTCGTCCACGTACGGGAAGTACTCGCGGTCGGAGAGATTGTCATCGTCGAAGCAGGAGGCCGCCCCACCACCGTCCAGCTCGGACACGAACAGACTCTCGCCACAGAACTGTCGCTCCGACGAGAGCGTGTTAAGGAAGCGCAGCTTGCTGCTGCTGCTACGGAAGCAAAAGTCGAACCATTTGTTGCGCGTGTCGCAGTACAGCCGGAGGGCGTTCTTCAGCGTCACACCGAACATCTTCCCGTCCGGGAGGTTCAGGATGCGACAGTTGTCCAGAAAAATGCGCCCCTTGTAGATGTAGTTGGTGCGCTTGAGCAGATCCTTCTTGCAGTAGATCAGCTGCCGATCGAACAGGAACAGTGTGTACGTGTTGTTCCAGAGGTTCGGCGACATGCGGATGGCGTCGGTCTGCAGAAATAGTCGCGTGCTGTGCACGTTGATCGAGGGACCCTGGAAGTTTTCGAACCGTGCCTGGACGCGGGACAGATACTCGCTGTGTCGTTTACCTGTTTACGACGAACGTCGTCGAGGAGTAGGCATAGAACGAAACGGAATGCAAACGTAAGAAAGAGATAGCAAAAACAGAAAAGGGAAAGAACATAACATGCAAGGTATAATTTACAGATCAAAGTTAACATTGCTTGTAGGCGTACGCGAGCGATCCAACTTCGATAGGATGGTTAAACGAAAGAGGGAAGCAACGTTAGATCAATCTTCAGATTCACCATCGCCCGGTTCCTCAAAAGGGAATGCAGCAAGTAGTGCCAAGGCAAAAAAGCCGGAGAATCCAGGTCCCTCTGATGCTAGGCCAACATGGAAAACCGATCCAAAGGACGACAAGAAACCTACCCGGTACATTCCGATAGCTACCCACTACAAGCGAATGAAAATCACTTCCGTCACGACCATTAGCCGATCGCTCGACGGTGGCAAGGAAGAAATACACACCGAAACAGTGCGGGAGAGTGCGTCCAGAGTCTATCACCACTGAGTGTTGAAAACAAAGCAAAACGGAAGCCAAAATCACTATCGCTAAAGCATGCATCTTTTAGGGACTTCGTGAAGAAATAATGCAAATTTTCGAGAAAAGGGAAATAAAATCTCTAGTTCCACTGAGCAGCGACAAATATCTATAAGGATCGGTGGTTCCGGTAAATATGACGGCTGTCTGCATTTACACACCTTCGTTCACCATTTCCGTTACGCGGCGCATCGCCGTCAGGGCCATTTCGAACACCTCCCGGCAGTCCATCGTTTCCAGGTCGGATTTGGTGCACTTTCGCAGGTTCAGCGTCGGCAGGAGCTCTTTGCGGGTGAACGAGTGCTTGACTAGTTCGCTGAGGTGCAGCGGGTAGCGGCATATCCGCTGGATGGGTGCCAGTAGGTGCGCCGATAGTGGTAGTTCCGGGAGATTCTCTGCCATTCGACAGCTGGAAAAAAGGATAATGAAAGGAAACATTGGTTAGAATGGAAAATGAGGGCACTTGGTTTTTTATGTTCTACCCATGACACTTACTTTTCCAATATCTGATTCGCTTCTTTGTTGTTGGCATAGTTTTCAAGTTCCATTAGAGCTCTAGGGTAGGAGTTGCAGTAGGAAGAATACACCATAAAGGCCGATTGCTGTAAAGAATACGAGCATAAAGCAATGTAACATTTTTGCATTCATCCAAAATAAGCAAAGCATAAACAGGACATTATGGTGATCGGTTACGAACTTACATATTCCAAGAACACTTCACCGATCCGATTGCTTGGCACCGCGAGCCGCAGTGCGTCGAGGAACGTCTGCTGAAATCGCCAGATCTTCTCCAGGTTGGAAAATATTAGGTTGACACTTTCCACCGAAAAGACGTCCTCCCGTTCACGGAGCGGTTTGATGAAACTGTTGTCGCAATGAAACAAGAATGTTAAGAACGATGTTCGCAAGTGGATAGGATCGCTTCACCATCAACTTACCCCATACACAGTGAGTTGAGCAGTTTAACGTAGTTGATTTCCGTTTCTAGCAGTTCCTTGATGATGTTCTCCTTCGTTAGGTCATGACTAGCGGTGCATTCTTCCTGCTGACCATTGCTACCTACTACGGAAGCCTCGCACGCCCCAATCAGTCGGCTATCACAGCCACTACCTCCGTCGATCAGAGTGGAAGCACTGCTTCCCCCATCGTCATCCTCGTTGACGGTGTCACCATGCTGATGGTGTTTGCTCGACTCATCGTTGATGATGATGATCTGCTTCGATTTAGCGTAGGTGGGCAGGATCTTCACGAAATCCTTCGGGAACCATCCACAGTCGGAGGACTTGTGCTCGCCTTTGCCTGTCGAAACGATGGCGTCGCATTTCACCCGTCCCCACCACCAAGGACCCGCCTCTCGTTTCAGCACCTCCACCAGTGCACCCTTCTCGAGACCCAGCTCCTGTGGACCACCGGGTCGGAACGCGAACAGCACCTCGGCAAAGAGCGGCTCGACAAGCAGTCGGTCACTCGCTCCGTCTCCGCCATCCGGCACCACTTCCTCCTCTTCGTCCGGGTGTGAGGATATGCTCTCACTATCGCTGAGGTCCAGCTCGGTGGGTACGGTCGTCGCGGTGCGCGCATGCTGTTTTCGTCTTCGCCGACGACCATCGACCTCGCAGACTGCTCCGGGCGGTGTCACGATGCAGTCCAGTCCCGAGGGTTGACTCAGTGATTTCCCGCTCAGGCGTGATATGTTACTGACGTTCTCCTTGTCCATGCTCTTGAGCGATAGTTTGTGCTTGAGGATTGATGAACTAATGCTGGCACTGCTGCTGGTGGACACCTTGGCCGAGTTGGCTCTCCTCACCGGCACACCCGAGTACTGTTGGTTGTGGAAAGTATCCTGCTGGTAAGCGAAACACTAATGATAAGAACATACTAATCCATTCCACACGTCCAATCTTCATGCACCTACCCCGTTGCGTCCCGCGGGAACTCCCTCAGGATGTTGCTCGAGCGGGTGAACATGCTGCAGCAGCAAATGCTGGTCCGCATCGTTGTCGAGTTCGACCTGTATGCCGGAGTCGCCGCTGTTGCATTTGTCCCTCCGGTGGGACTTGGTCTTGCGGCGTTCCTTGCTCGAGCGCCAGATCAGCGGACCGAAGCGGTGATGATGTGATGTTTGCTGCTGCTGCTGCTGCTGACTCGACTGGTGCTGTTGGTGCAGTTTGTCGTCCACGCTCATCGTTCCGCCGTTCTGTAGCTCCGAGGACGTCGCGAGATTCACCACCGTCGGTTGTGGGGCTGTCGTTTTGGACGTTTTAAAGTGGGAAAACGTCTTGCGAAACTTTTGTAGCACACTTTCTGATGCTGAAGAGAGATTCAAGAGGGAGGAGAACGTTGTTGTCGGATATTCTCAGACAGGCTCAAGAGAGGGGCTATTGAAGTCTCCTTATTAGACCTACCCTGCACTGGATGATGGGGAACAGCCTGTGCTGAACTGTTGTTGGCGGGCGCTTTGGTATGAGCAGTCTTCTGGTGCGCCGGTTGATTGTGGCGTGCGGTCGCGGTTGAATTGATGATGGCTACGTTAACGACGCCGGCATTGGCACCACCACTCAGGTGCGGATACCGGCCATCGTTACTACCGGCCCCGTTCGGTACCGTCTCGATGGGGGCCTCCGACAGAGACGGACTAGAAACGGCTCTCAGTTGTAGGGGCTGCGCCAAACCGGAAGAAAGGAAACAACAAAAGAGCAAAATATTAGATGGATGAGTCACGTAAGCGGCGTGCCGGTTCCTCCGACCGTATTGTTGCTTAATCTGTAAGCGATGTCTTTCGATCGCGGATGAAGATAAACCGAAGTGACAAACGATACCGAGTGACTGCAGGGTGATGGCCAATTCGCACACTCATTTTATGACCGGTGCCATTTAATCCGGTTGTGAAACAATGATCGTGATTATCGAAGGACAAACTCACCGCTAACTCACGACCTTGCCCAGTGAAATACACATGCTTCCTCTTTCGTTCCTAAAGTTTTTTGTGTCCGCTGATCAAACATGACATGAACAAAACAAACAATCAAACTATTGCAATAGAAAACATCAAAAAAGGTGTCCTGTATTACGATCGTACAACATCTGCCTGATAGGCTTATAGATGATAAGCTTGTAGACATCGACCTTATCCTTCTCTGGCTCGGAAAAATATACTTTTTTGTAAGCAAACCTTTACGGTCGGAAAAATACGAAAAGGTTGATAGTATTGGCAAGGATTGACAGGTCGGTCAATCGACAACTGTCACTAGTGGCAACATTACTAAATATTTCCAAATTTAGAATCAACGTCTTTAAACAAACAAACAACTCAAACCGAAACGGCCCTATCATCTTTACGCTATGCGTGCGCGATAAGCAAATACAAAGAGCTATTCTTGTCTGCCTTTCGAATCCACGCAAACCGGAATCACGTGACGCGATTTATTTATAAAGCCTTTTATCGGTTGTTAGGCTAATTATTTGCGATAAAAGATCGATTAATTTTTTTTGTTTTCGTCTTGTCCATTGGGCTATCTTTGAATTGCCGTAGTCTTGTCATACAGTCGTTTCAATCTCGCTTGGAGGTGTCGCATGGAAAGTGAAACTGCTGTACTGCAATCTTGGGAGAAAAGATGCTCCTCACACCCACACGGCACAGAGATAACCCGGCCGGCGATAGTGTTCTCAATTTGCCGAAGCATACTTTACCTATCGGACACGATCTTATCGGTGTACACTTGGGCAAACAGTAGTAACTACCGATGTACAATTAACAAGTCAAGCATGACCCCACGGATCTTATCAATCGCAGCTCCGTCCTACGGTTGCCACGTTCGTCTCACTGAAGGACTACAGGCATTGAAGTATGTTCAAACAAGCCATGAAGCGAGCCATGCGTTCCCTTATGGCAGCAGAGATAAAATCGTTTCTCCTTTCTTCTACTCCCATGGTCTCAGCTGAGGAGGCGTTGAAAAGATGGTAAAAATGGAAACGATGGAATATGTACTGTCAACCCGCATGGAGGAATGTTGTTCACATCCGGAGGATGGAGGACGGTGCTGTTCAACTTGGTCCTGCCTCTGCATTCCAGTAATCTGTAGTAGGCTACACTTAAAAGGTACCTTTTATCGATGGCGTAACTTAAGCAACTGAGTGTGATATGTTCTGTGTTTTTCATTGTAGAATCGAATATCGCCAGAAGCTTATAGTATAATAGACATACTATAGGCCTGAATGCTCGCTAATCAGTTTGCTATTAAAAACAAAGTCCGGTAGAATAGCTAGACGATTTCCGCCCCTTCTTAAATTACTGTGATTGGCGGGATGGATTAAACTTGTCATGACACGATATGACGAATGAATGGGGTCGAGACTGTGGAAAGGGCTGGAACGTTACAACATATAGCGCCACTATCCTGCGATGCGTGCGTGGAGAGATGAATGTTGTTGGATGTGGTGTGATTTTGCGCAAGGAGATGCACGCATGAATGTTTGACACATGGCACTAGACACGAAAACGGAAAGCCGCACAAAACTATGGATCCAGCATGGACGGACACACATGGCCAAATGGGCGAAATGCTGTCACCGGATGTATCACTTGTTCCATACCGTTTGGTAATGTCCCTCCCGGTGGCCTTCGTTCGTATCCGCCATCGGGAAATCGCCATCTTCATCCGACCGTAGCGGCGTATACTGTTCCGTACGGGGCCACGTGTAAATATCGGTCCGGCTCGCAGCTGGACGTCCGCGTTCGAACTGCGCGGACTGGACCTCAAAGTCACCGTAGCCGAGGTATGCACTGTACGCACTGAGCACACCGTAGCCGAGCCGGAGCATCTGCCTGTGGTGTAGGTTACATGGGTGCACCGCAGCACCGGCAGGCCGCAGTCGGCTGATGCTGTAGGACTTTCGGTTTTTGAGCAACATTTTCGCACGACACCGTTTTCTGTTTTTTGGTACACTGTTTCCATTGACGAGTGATGCGCACTGTAGGTTTGTGGTTCTCCAAGTAGGGTACTCCAGGATTTCTCAGTAAAGGATTACTATCCTAACTTTCCGGCACTAGATCTTCTTACGCTACCGATTTTCACATTAATAGCTGAACAAACGAACCAAACAATTCGATAATTAATATCGTTGGAACACTATTCGACGGATGAGAAGTGTATTGGCACTGTATCTTCTTGAAATCGTTTTCACTTTGCTTCCTCCTTGCGGGGACTACCGTACCGATAAGACCTTCCACGATGAAACTTCAAACGATACTAACTTAAAATACCCCGCGAAATCGCCAATCTACCAACCTTCGGTGCTCCCGAATGATTGGCATTTGGCAACGTTTGACAAGGTGGAACTTTCCGCACACCGCGCCGATAAGCAGGTGGGGGGTGTTTCACTGTTTCTGGGGAGGGTGCTTTCTGGACGACATTGGGTATTGTTTTTTACCCATTCCTACCACCGCTTGTCTCCGTTATCAACCATACCGCGAACACCTACCACCGGTGGCGAAAATATTTTCTTCAAAGACTTTCGAAGATGATTGATCGGAGGATTACTGGTTGCGGAAAGGAAAGGGTATCTGAGGTAACATAACCCGCGGAAGAAGTAGGAAGTTCCGTGACACCATACACCGCCTTCCCTGTTATCTCTTACCATACGGAGAAAAATGGTATGATAGGAGAGATGAGTCGTTAAAAGTAGATCCGGGAAATGGAACGGAAATGTTTACAATTTCACCCAAAACCGCCATTCATGAATTCAGCACGCACTGTAGCCTATCTATCATTCGATTGATAAGCTTGTTCGCTCCCCCAAAACCAAGCTAACACGACAAGGCGTGTGCCTCAGCTTGATCGCTTTGATTCGCTTGATCACGCCCTAAGCCCCACGCTGATCGTATCCCGTATCATCCAGCTGGCATGCCGGCGCTAAATATGCCATTTGCTGCTAATTGAACCTTCTTCGCAACCAATCAACGTCTACTCCAGTCGGTATCAGTATACCGGGGTAGGGTGATTTATTGTACATTGGCCGTCGTGCCTCGGTCACAAGATGGAGAGACGGTTATATCTTTTTTCGATCTGAGGCAACGTTTTCCAGCCCGTTCTAGAAATGAGCCGTGTAATGCGCGTTAACGCTGACGAAAGGAAGCCAAGCCGCTAGATACCCCTGCCGTATACCGGTTGACAATGATACTCATATGTTCGAGAGGCCATAAATTAGGGTGCAGAAACCAATCCACCTCTTATCGTGTAGTTGCGCCAAAAAGATGGTATCGAAGCAGAGAAGAGAAGTTGCTCAATTAAGGTGGCCTCTTCACACATTACTTGAACGCGTATCGTATGTTTTACGAGTTTGTTCATACTTATTTTGCTTTCGTTTTGTCGGATCACTCCCTGCACGAGACAAGTGTCACGGGCGATCGATCAGGGCTCGATCGATCATAGGATGTGTTTTGGGGCCGCGACGTACCATTTTTTTGCACGTGACTTCTGCAGTCGCCCAATGCGGGAATTATTATTTAATCGCAATCGAAAAATTGACTCCCGCATTCAATTCGATTCTTGTGTGATTGATAGAGAGAGACAGAGAGAGAGAGAGAGAGAGAGAGAGAGAGAGAGAGAGAGAGAGAGAGAGAGAGAGAGAGAGAG